>JASKDV010174627.1:0-13258 GCA_032466395.1 Aegires albopunctatus | reverse complement strand
CCCCCCCCCCCCCCCCCCCCCCCCCCCCCCCCCCCCCCCCCCCCCCCCCCCCCCCCCCCCCCCCCCCCCAGAAATCAAACTTAGAGTGAAAGGAGAGACAAAGGTGCAGAGAGCGGTGGTCTCAGTCATCTCAGTCTAAATAAATCAGAAATGAAGCCAGATCCAAATGAAATGAAGGTTCTTTTGAAAAAAAATTCGCGTAGTCTATTTTTTCAGTAAAAGGAAAAGAAAGGAGATCTAAATCTGTTTAACCACACATTGCCTGGTTCATAATTCTTTATATTGAATTATTGTTTGTTTCTCAAATAGAATTAACTGCTTTTAAACTCTGTTGTAAATGGAAAAACGTGAATTAAAGACTTCGTGTCATTGCAATAAAAGCCACAAAGCAAATATCTTGACACTTTATACCCCTAAGAAACACCCCCACATATCTCTTAAAACAGTAGTGCCTCATTACAATAGAAAAATGGGCCTGCATGAGACACAAAACAAAAATCTTACATGGTGTTTTTATCAAACTAGCACATGAAGACAGCGACCCTCGAGCTTCGCGACTATCACACCCTGATTTATTAGAAAATACTGACAAATTGTTTTAGATAGGGTTATGTTTGCTAGATGAAGAGTTTCCTTTTTGATTTGTTTGGTTTTTTTGGGGATATTTAACCCTCCCACATTTTATGAGCTGTTACATTGTATTTAAGTGAAAAGATATCAGTGGGTCATTCCCTTTGATGAAAATGTGTTGTTTATGTGGTGCATTAGGAATGATAATTCAGGCTTTTGAGTTGTGTGATTCGAGCTGGCTTTATGAGTTTATTACGATAATGTATTGCAAAATTGTGAATTTCTGCATTTCTTTATCCCATATTATTCAATTCATAGGCAGGTCGGTGATTTTCATTTTTTGTAATAACCCATCTCGTAAAATGAAAATCAGTGATTAAGATCTGGATATCGATAACATAGCTTGCAACTGGCATTTACATTTACGATTAATCTTAATTAAGCTGTGACATGAAATTATCACAAGAACAAGACAATGTCGTTTGCAAAAGCAGCCAATAAATTCAGAAGAGGAAGTAGAAAACCTAGTGAACCATTCGAGACACTTATCAGTCAGTCTCCCACAGCAGCAGACGATGCCGCCTCCAATACTTCCGGTCGTTCCTTCTCCATCGCCCTGTCCAGGGTGGGTCATATCCGGAAGCTGATGGAGTAAGTAATCTTCGCTCAATTTTGTGTATAATATAGATCTAGACCTATTCATGTACATTTGTTTTCAGGTAATTTGTCATGCGATGAGATTTCATTTTTATTCTTTTTTCTTTTTCTATTACTTTGCTTTTGATTTTGATGATGACTGATATGTAAATAGTCTCAGTTGTAGAGATTAATGATTAATGATTAAAGATTAAGCCAAAACCTGAATTTCAGCTCTACATATAAAAATAATATTTATTGTAATCAAACAAAGAAAAAGCAAATTCAAATTCACATAAAAGGGTATTGCTACTATAAACTAAATATTATAAATAAAAAGTATGTGATGAAACTTTTTACTACTGAAATAACTTATAGATTATATAAATTTAGTAATAATAATATTTGAATAATATAAAAAAGTAATGGTACTTATAAATTGTTTATTTCAAAAAAAGTAATGAAAGTTCATAAATAAGCAGATTAGAACTGCACATAACTTATTAAATAACGACTGTGTCTGATCCAATCCCGGTATGGTATGTACTATAAGGCTGTAAAATTGCAGGCTGGTCATACAGTGATAGGTCGTGACGAGCAACACGGGATTCTTGACAGATATGTTTCCCAAAAACAACAATAGTCTTTTCCTACACACACGCATACCCATATGAAAACATAACAATAATAAATACAAAGTAAATTAAAAGATAGTTTAAATCAATTGTTTCAACTTGATAAAGGTTCATGATAAAAGCTTACATTATGAGAAATATTTATATGAAGATTTAAGAACGCCTTTATAGCTTTTTAAGGCTCATTAATTCAAATATAAACTTTACTTAGGCATGAATCAAAGTTACAACGAGAATAGATTTTACTTCCTTTATTCCACCGACGAACACCCATTTTGAACCATGTAGACTTAGGCTTTTACTTAAAGTCGGATTTAAACTTCCGTCCGTTAATGCCGAAACTGGAATTTCCGTCTTCGTACAATTCTCGGGATTGCGCACCCCGTAGTGACAACCTCTCCCATATGAAAACCTTCTCCTCACTCTATATCTAGCATATTATTAGCTAAGTCGACGAAGTTCTAAATCAATCTATAATTATAATGCATCAAATGAATGTACGGCCAGATATATATTATCTTTGAAAGGGCTTGAAACTTTTCATTTAGAAATGAAATTGTAATCTATTTTGCAGTTCTTACATTCTATAAATGCCAATATCAGCCACCCGTTAATGTTGAGCCTAAAAGCACGAAGAATAAGATTATGAGTGAAGGAGAGCGCGAGAGATAGAGAGAGTGTGTGTGTGTGTGTGTGTGAGAGAGAGAGAGAGAGAGAGAGAGAGAGAGAGAGAGAGAGAGAGAGAGAGATCAGGAGTTGAATGGAGAGTATTTATCTGCACCTAGCTGTCTGGGGCGGCTGGTAAAATTGAACTAAACTAAACTTTATGATCACAACTTTTTGGGTGTAACCATAATTTAAACCATTAAAATGAAAGTAATCCTGCTACGTTGGAAAAAAAAAAGGGGATTAAATGTTACATTATTCACATACAACATACACTATAAGGCTTAAATGTGGCACCATGAAACCATGGCAACACGTCACCGAGAACCACTCAGTCATGACATTAGTAAATTAACTCAAGTCCCAAGGGTGCTTTTTATTTTGTTTGTTTTTTATTGCTAAGTGGAACGCTGCAAGACCTTCGACCTGTCCTACAGGCTTGGTTTGAGAACCATCATGTTCGGTTTTCTGCAAATAGCAGGTGATTATATGGTGCCTTAAAACCGCTGTATTTTTATTTATTTTTTTGTATTTTTTTTTGTATTTTTTTTTTTTTTTAATATCTATAATTTGGTACGGATGATAATAATGACGATTTCAAAAGAAAGTCTTTCAAATATGTCATAAATTAATGAAATTTAATCTACAGGTAAAGCTCAGTCGAGACATAGCCTTTACGAATTGCCATCAAAATTAGATGCTTTCATAGTTTATAAATCACATTTGAAAAGCGACGAGATTCTGGAGGAGGATGTTGTTGTGTTCTTGTTCTGGTTTTTGTTTTCGTTTTGTTTTGTGTGGTGTGTTTTTTTTTTCCTTTGATTTTGGTTTGTTTGTTATTGTTTGTTTTTGTTTTTTTCTTTGTGGGTGTTTGTTTTGTTTTTTTTCTGTTACTCATTTTTATTTTATTTCATTAACTTTTTTTATTATTTACCATCTGGTAGTTAAGCATAATTATTTTGTTGTTGGGGGTTTTTTTTATTATCAGGGGTTGATACTAAAAAAAGGCGGGCACCGCGAAATCCTGCACCAAAGAGATGTTCGATAAAGAGATTTTTTTAGAATAGTTACCCTTAATTATTCATTTATTATTCATCCCATTTATGGGGAGATTGTTACAGCCACTCTATTCTGATGATTGATTTGATTGTGACTTCATGCGTAGAATGGTCTTTATTGGCGCTATCAAATTGCTTTAATATCATAGCATTGTTAACCAAAATAACAGATTATCGTCAATCATCATTACCACCAGCATCATCATCACCGCCACTATCATCATCATTATGTAAATCATCTTTATCAAAAACAACAGCAACAGCAGCATGTTAAGCAGTTTCTTCAATGATTCCTGTTTATCATTATCGTTAAATGGTTCGATAGCTTAGCTCCTTCCTCAAAATAAATAAAATATATAAGATATCGTTGCATTTGTACAATAACATAAATTATCATAGTAGGCCAACTTTCAGCGATACCTCAAAAACTGAAAAGCCCTTTTATCCCTTCGTGATCAAACCTACTCTTGGTCCCTACAAAACTCTGCTGCGTCAGAGAAGGCATCTTATGGGTTGTTTTTTTTTTTCTTCTTCAAAATCACATCGATTTGGTTGATAGGCAAGCATGAAATAGCCGTAACTTTTGAGAAAAGTCGAAAGAAAGATCAATTGAAGACTATGCTTAGGCTATTGGTTTGTATTATAATGCATTCAAGATAAACCATACGGTATCTGAATCTTTAGAAGATCCATATTTTAATTTCTTTTTCTGTACAAAAAGATATTGAATATAAATATTCCTATGAATTATATCTTGTTTTTCATTACACAAGAGCTTATTTCCAATCTTTGTAAGTCTATGTCAACGATATTGGATAGCTAGTTGTTTTGAAGCGATTATGGGGGGATTGTTCTGCTAAAACTAGCCCTCTAAATCATCTGTGATAAAATCCAATTGTTAATTTACAAATACCCATCCAATCAAAATGCTTCTGAAAGTATGAAGAAGCAGTTTTAATTAACTGCATAATTCTGAATTGCAAATTTTACATTTTTCTTTTGTCACACTCAATTATGCATTTATTGATCTACACCTATTATTGCTGTTGAAGCCCTTGAGTATTAAGATTTATTATTCTTTTTAATTAGTGCAAATATCTCAAGGGGTTCAAGAATATTAGGAAGGGTGGGGGAGAGTACGTTTTATTCTATTTGGGATGGGCAACAATGACAAACATTTTAATGTTGGCGTAACAGTGAAAAACTGCCATCGGATGCCATAATGTAATGTAACAACGAATTACTATATTTTCTTTCCATATTTACCCTTAATTAGTTTCCACAAACAGTCGTTAATTTCATTTTCATCAAACGGGTCTAAGAGAGAGAGACGCCATGATATTATGATAATAATATAACAGAGACTATCTAAAATTGGCTTCTTAATCTATCCCAATATTCCTCCACAATTAATTGCCATTAAAGATGTTCGTGAGTCGAGTCCTAGATTCGCTTCGTGCCCAGCTGATACTAAAATAGTCATTAATCCGATAACATCACTTTATATCTGTACATCGACAGGTTGCTCGATATCTATGTTTATTGCAGTTAAATCATTATAATCAACATGATAGTAACTACTGTTATAGTTGTTTTCTTGATAGAACAATGCCATATGGGATGTGTCTCGGTTACAAATAACGGCACTTCCGCGATTCCCAGAGCTTCCACGCTTCCTATTCAGTCTGTTAGTAATGAAGACTCACATCTTCTTCACGATGAGCTGCTTAAAGCTGAAGTAAGATCATGTGGTTTTCAATCAGTTATAATAATTTCCACCTTGGACATGCCTTTCATTAATGGTTTCATTAAGATTTTGACTGGTCTCTTTTCGTCAATCATTCATTACGATCTGGATATTGAAAATGTTTCATTATCAGAAGTTATAGAGGACGGATATATTGATTTCGCAGTGCGATATTTTGTCATAATGGTAAGAAACCCATTTGATCTTATGTTGGAAGCTGAAAATGTTTTTAACAAGCAGAGAAGAGGCCGCACGGCAATGATGCCTCATTCTACCAGATGGCTTATCATTTCAGAATCTTCTAGTATTGACATAATTGCTGATAATTTCAGGAACTCTTTATTTGATAATTTGTGTATTATCAACTTCCTTCGAGATGCTTACACTAACCACTCATTACGTGTTGAAAATGTACAAACTCTCATGTGGAGAGCTAGTCGATTGCGAGAATTTGAACAGATGGACATGTTAAATCTTGGAAACGACTGCTCTATTTTTCCAAACACGTGGCACGGTCTCAATGGACGTAATTTCGATACGTTGACAAAATTCTTTTTCAGTAAAAGCTTTATCCAATGGTCCGACGAATCGACAGAAACAGAATCATTATACTCTGGTGTTTATTACGATGTGATTAAAGCGATTTCCGATTCGCTCAATTTTACTTTATCTGTTTATGTAACGAATGTGTCTTGGGCAGACTACAGGAAAGAAATTTGTCATCGACATTACGATATTGGACTTTCGTTTTGGCGTCCAGATAACGACGACCCTTGTCCAATGGCAAACACCTACCCAGTTAATTTCTTTATAGTGTCTGGAATGTATCAGAAACCAAAATCAGAACTATTTTCATACGGCTTTTCTTTAAGTCCCATTTTTCCACTGCCGAGTGGGACATTTTATTTTCTTCTTCCCGCTCTTTTGGTCCTGCCGTTGCTTTATCTCTTTTTGAAAAACTGCTCTCATCAATTTTTTGAGAAAAGAAATAGTTCAAGTCAAGAAAATGACCTTGCAAATTCAAGGTGTGCCATTCATACCTTTACACAACGATATGTAAAAGTTTTGGGACAACACTGTGGCCCTTGTGTTAATCATTCGACTTTACCGAATCCTTCTTATTTCTCTGGTCGCATACACGTATGGTCCTGGAGTATTACCATGGTTTTATTTTGCGCTATGTATGGAGGTTTCTTGACATCTCATAAGATACGTCCAAATGAACGCCTGCCGTTTCAGACATACAATGGAATGCTCCAACTCGGTGATTATCGATGGGGAACATTTAATCGCATAACCTTACAAAGAATCTTAAAGCGATCCAATGATGCTGTACTGAGGGAACTAGGCGAAGGCATGGTGATGATAGATGTAGACCACGAAGAAATTGATGAGGTTGTTAAGGTGAAAAAAATAATCTCCATTCTTGATGAAAAATTCGTTATAATGATCAATGAGGCAACAGCGAGCTATCTTATTCCAAAGGTTCGTGACATCCGCCCAATGAACTTAAACATTATGAAAAATATATTATTCTATTATCAAAGTGGCTACGTTCTACCATCTAACTCAGAGCTAACGGAGTTTCTCTCTAAGCATATAATGTTCCTCCACGAGGGAGGTTTAAGAGAAAAGATTTTTAAAGATTACTCTTTGTCTTCGAATCTTAAGGCTGGATTAAATTCAATTAAAAATAGCAAGCAGAACAACAGTAGAGACATGGTGATTTCTTTGGGTATTCTGTGTTCTATTTTAACAGTTTTCTGCTTCTTGGTTCTGGTTTTGGAAATTGTCAGTGTTAATCTCATTGTCCCCCTGTATCTGATGTACCACGGGGTTAAATACATTGGAAACTCTGTCTGAAAAGTTCTCGTAATCAGTTTATGAAATTTTATTCCATGAATAAAACCAATGAGAATGAAAATGATGTTCATTTCCCTTCCATGATTTAACCAAGGATCAAATAAAGTATTCAAATCGATATAAGACCCTTTGAAATCTACTAAACCTCGTTAAAGCTACGGTTCAGGAACATCATTGATTTTGAATCAAACCAGTGTTTTGCATCGATTTTTCCATACTAAAAAATACCTGAACACTCATAGAATAATAACTATAGGAAGCAAATTCCTTTCATTCCATGACGTTAATCAGCAGTCCATGGTGTGGGCCAACTTCAAGCCCACAAGCCACGCATTTAATATTAATGAAAATTTGTAGAAGGTTTCGCTCTTTTTACTTTGTGTATTCATTTATTATTAAACGGTTTAAGGGTTTTGTGGTAATTGAATACGTCTGTGAATAGTTACGTAGTCCCCTGGTCCATACTGGTGCACACCAGTACCAGTTGATTTTCACTTTTACAAGCAGCCACCATGTAAGCTCTCTTTACCTGAATTCTATATTTTCCGTGGCTTTTGGAATGTTTTATTCGTAACAGGATTTTAATGAAAACATAACGTTTTTTTATCTTTAAGCCAACGTGGATTTTCTCATAATATGTCAACTTTATAGCCATGCTAGCTATCACAACTGTATTACTCTTCATGGCTGGTCATGCCACTTCCATAAGTGATTGTGATGTTAAAAATGATACTGTAGTAAGCCTCTTAAATGAAAATAATGATAGCACCTTAAACAATGCTCTAGAGTTTATAACAATGGAACTTGATAAGTCGTGTGGTATTCGGTCCGCGGTGATACTTTCAAATTCTGGAATTCCATTCTTAAATGATGTCATTCATTTCTTTTCGGATGTACCCATTTCAATCATCCACCATGATTTGCAATCAGAAAATGTTGCTCTGGCTGACGTCATAGTAAATAGTTACATTGACTTACGAATACATTTCTTCGTTATACTGCTGAATAAGCCAGAAGAAGTCATGGATAAAGCTGCAACAATTTTTCGAGACCAGGAAAGAGGTCGAACTGCTATGATGACTCACAGAACAAAGTGGTTAATATTTTTGCAATCTCCAATGAATGAAAGTCATTTAGAAAATTTTAGGAACTCCCTTTTCGACAATGTTTGTATTATCAATTTAAGCAATTGTAGTGGCAGTAGCCAAGTCGGTGTTAACAGTATACTTACTCTCATGTGGAGAGCTGAGAGATCACGAGAATTCGATATTGTAGATATGTCTCGCTTCCAGGACAACTGTGTACTTTTTCCAAATACAAAGCATGGTTTAAACAAACGTAATTTTTACACTCTAACAAAGTTTTATTTCAGCGACAGTTTCATCAAAATTCATCGACAACAGACAGATACTGAACCTAAATATTCAGGAGTTTATTATGATGTTATGGAAGTGCTCGCCCAATCACTTAATTTTACATTCTCCGTAACGGTCACAAATATTTCATGGGGTGAGTACCGGAAACAAATATGTCATGGCCATTATGACATTGGCCTTAGTTTTTGGCGCGTAAATAACGAAGATCCTTGCCCGATGGCGACAACATATCCCTTGGATTTAGGCGCTATTAGGGGCATGTATCATAAACCAGAACCAGGGATAATTCCAAGCCCTTTAACTTTCACTTCCATCTATCCCCTTCCAACAGGGACATTATGGATCTATCTTCCCGCTCTTCTTATTTCTCCATTGTTTTATCTCTTTGTAAAACACATTCAGCATTGCTATGTTAATAAATGCAAGAAAGATTCATACCATCTGCCGCACTCAAAAAATACAAATTTTGTATCGGGCTTTAAAGTCGCCGTCAAAAGGTACATAGCTACTGTTGGGCAATACTTTGGTTCAAGCCTGAGCCAGTCGACTTTACCAGTGCCTTCTGAATTTGTCACTCGCATACAAGTATGGGCGTGGGGTATAACAATGGTCCTGCTTGGTGCTTTGTATGGAGGTTTCATGACCTCAGAGAGGGTACGTCCACGAGAAATTGCACCTTTTCATACATACATCGGGATGCTGCAGAGGGGCGATTACAGATGGGGATCATTTAATGCTATCACAGTCGCAGAAATTATGAAACGTTCCAAAGATGATGTTTTACGACAACTAGGGGAAGGTATGTTAATGATTGACATAGATCAAGAGGAGATCGACGTAGTAACCAAAATGAAAACAGTTCTCTCCTTTCTTGATGACAATTTTGTGATTATTGCTAACGATGGAATGTCTAGTTTCGTTATTGAAAACATTCGCCAACTTAGTTCAACGGAATTGATAATGATGAAAGAACAATTATTTTACCTTTTCAATGGCTATGTACTTCCATTTCAATCAGAAATAACAGACGTTCTTTCGGATCATAGTATCATATTGCATGACTCTGGAATAAGAGACCGGATATTCAATAAATATTCTATGCTTTCAAGTTCAGAAAATCAAAATGAACCAGTAAAAGAAAATAAGTTTATTGTTAGCAATGATGTTCGTTTTCCTTTAATTATATTGTTTGGTGCTTTGATAGTCTTATGCTTCTTTATTCTTCTTTTAGAACATTTATACGCTTACGTTATGACTCCTCTGTTTAGTATTCTTGCACGTAATCGGGTTTCTAAATTGGGTAAAGTATTTGATTCGATAAAGGGAAATAGAAGGGACGAGTGATCCACGAATAGTAAAAGACAAACGATTATCTTTGTCCAACTCTAGCCTGAGACATTATGATTATTTTTGGCTAACACCAAAAGAAATATTGGAACTCCATTAAAGCACATCAACATGGTACTTGTGACCTTAATTTATCGTTTTTTGTCCGACAACAAGGATTTCGGGTACCGATAATCTCGAGATGTTTATAGCGTAATAGAGTCATTGGTGTTCAGCGCGTAGCGGTAGAAAAGAATATTATGTTGAATCTATATTGATAACATTGTGTTTTCTTTTTAAATTCCTGACTTGGCATTTATGTTATCCGTTTATTAAATAAGTCTTATAAATTGTGTTTACATAAATATAAAAGTATACACCTAGAACAAAATTTGTAATTGTAAGTTGCAGTCCCGCAGGAAAGAATGATGAAGAGTATATTTATATTTTGATAGTCGTCAATGAATAAAATCGAAACATGTATTATCTAATTATTTTGTTGTCAACAGTCTACCATCTCTAATCCGAACACATCCGTTCTCGGCAATATGTTCGCATTACAGAATAATCCGGATAAGAGAATACTAAGAAATAGTCAGGAAAAAAACCGTTTCAGAAAATCGTTCGGATTACGAAGGGATCCGAATTACAGAAGTCCGGATTAAAGAAGTCCGGATTAGAGAAGTCCGGATTAGAGAAGTCCGGATTACAGAAGTCCGGATTAGAGAAGTCCGGATTACGAAGGGATCCGAATTACAGAAGTCCGGATTAGAGAGTTCTGGCTGTATACAACGACTGCGATTTACATGTCAATTTTTAATGAGTTTAATCATAACAATGTGCCATGAATTCCTAACACAATGTTACCCGTTAGAATTATATCTACGAATATTCACCGAATCAGTTAAAGGTTTCACTGATAAGAGAAACAATTTCCGATTCGGTAAGGCTTTTTGTGGATATTACGATTCATAACTCGGGAAAGCGTTCTTGGTTGAAGATATGAACGGTTATTTCCCTTTATCAATATCTCTCTCCCTTTATGGCGTATTCCTATGCGTTAGCTGATTTCGCTTGCAATATAAATTACTTTGCTGTTGGAGGAGGTGAAGGAAGTAAAATTGTTTGACTTTAAGGTGGGCAGACAATAACAAGTACTGAACAACAATAATTTCATAATCGACTCCCAATCATGTAAACAATTATTATGAGAAAAGCCATTCTCACTAAAGAATTTAAGTTTCATTAGATTTAATTATTGTAACTGAATTAATGTAATGATTATACCCCGTCTGTCGTAATGTTGTGTATCCCTATCAGTTACCATTTTTCCATTGCTTGAATTCTTGAAATTTTGTCTTCTTAAACTTGTTTATAAAAAGACGAGATTTGTTAAATTTCATATTATATAATATCACATTTATATACTTTGATTAAAATCAATTAATTGAATGGTTTCAAAGCAAAGAAACTGTTTCCTTTTTCAAATGTCCTATCATAATTTTGTGATAACGTACGCCAGTTTATTTAAGCATTGGCCAAATATCATAATTGTAGCTCCTGATATCGTTTTAAAAAAACTGGTGTTTTCTGTATTCTTTTGTACAGATATCATAATACAGTGTATGTGACAACGTGGTCTAGAATTAAACATTTGGGCTAGTGATGAAAAGGACCACGCAAAGTTTAGTCACTGAGAGAGAGGCTCTGTAAACATATTGTATAAACATATTTTTCTCCCTATCCTCGAGTGTAAAATGGGTACCTGGCTATAAATAGTATCATATTATTATCTTGAATGTAAAGGGGAAGCGCAATTATCAAGACGCACCTCTGAGTGCCCCCTAATGGTTGTGGGCTTGAGAAAGATTTTCTTAAGTAACATCATCCCAGGGAACCTCTGTAAAGCGTTTTGATGGCGTTTAGTGGGACGCTCTATACAAAATAAAACCGTTCTTTAGTGATTGTTGTCGTGTTGATAATATATTATGTTAGGTCGTATGATATATTCATGATTAACCGATGTCAAATAAATGACAAGCTTGCTTGTTGTGAGTTGTCAGATGATGTAGAATAGGGTGAAGACAATTATTTATTACAAAATTGTTTGTCCTTATATTGTTATACTATGTGAGTCAACCAATTTGAAATATGTATTACGTAATCGTATTTGTTCTTCCTGTATATTATTTATCTGTCTACCTGTCTTCTATCTGTCTATTTTTCTATCTATCAATCAATGTTCATAACAGTTGTCTATTCATCTACACATCCAGACTTTGATCTATCCATTCGCCTCATACATTAATTGTGGACGAAATTCGCATAAGAAAATTGTTTGTTTGACTTTCATCTATTTATTAAGAAGCCAGTATGCAGTGAGCAGAAATCGTAGATTAGATTGTATCAGATTGTCTTAATGAGTCCATGTTTTATTGGACTGACTGACTAAAAGCTGTTCTCCCGCAAAATCGTCCTATTCGTATGATTCAAAATATACCCTGGGCATGTCAGCGGTTTAGTAGTTAGTTAACACATTTTAAACAAAAGAAAATCCAGCTCCACACATCCACATTGGTTGACATGCTGAAATGGTGGAATCGTATCCCATTGGACCTAAAATGTTCTCGATAACCACAGAGCATTGGCCCTATGTTCTTAGGTAAGGCATTTCGTTCCATCTACCTCAATCGACTCAGGTGTGAATGAATACCTGGTCCTGTTCTAAGTTTGCATTCGCGCCTAACAGGCTGTCAGTTTTGTCCTATGTGTTACGAGTTGCTGTCTTTCAAGAGTATAACGGTCATTGTACAGCGCCATGACAAGGGCTACGCTAAGGATATTTTGTGCTTACTTTTTTGCTTTTACAAGAAGCCAATTTATAATATGTTTAACCTCCTATTTGGCCAATACCCATTGACCGTGAGGAAATATCGAATAAGTTATTTATAGTACATGCATTCCTTATCTTGATATCTTTTAATCTATCGGATATGTTGTAATAATGTATAATCCCATGAAAATATTATTTAAGTCTGCTTATTAATGTATTGTTATATTATCAGTGAACATGTCTGGTTGATATTTCTTTTATTGGGGAGGTTTTTTTCCTAACAATGATACAAGCAAGGCTCATACAATCTGACAATTCTTAAATGCCCTTGCATTTAACCTGTAATCAGCTTATATAATTATTAGTGCCGATACTATACCAAAGACGGCAAATGTATACATGTACTTTAAATACAATCTATATGTGCCAGTTTCAACATAACCAAATAGATGTAGGTAGATTAACCGAATCTGATATGGTGCTATGTCTATGACTACTGATCTATCTCTCTCTCTCTCTCTCTCTCTCTCTCTCTCTCTCTCTCTCTC
>JASKDV010174616.1:0-13259 GCA_032466395.1 Aegires albopunctatus | reverse complement strand
CCTCCTCCTCCTCTTCTTCTTCTTCTTCGTCTTCTTCTTCTTCTTCTTCTTCTTCTTCTTCTTCTTCTTCTTCTTCTTCTTCTGACGCCAGTGCAGCGTTTAGTCCGGGTCTTTCAAGCTCAAACATTAAGCGCGTCTCCGATGTGAATATGTCAGTCTCGTTAAAACTTTCAATAAGGCTATCTAGTTTAGAGATGGCGATAGGTTGGACCTTGTCTAAACTATCTGGTCCAACAGTTTCCATTCCTGTATCTACAGTGTCATCTGCGAAAATGTCTGTACTATGTGATATTTTTGAAGAGGATTTTTCTGTTGTTGATCCATCAATGGAGACCATCATATCCCTCTGCGCTGTTAATTCTTGGTTTTCCACAGTGTGAAGTAATTCATCTTTTTTAGGAACCATCTCTTGATATTGTCTATGAATATTCTCATCATAATGAGGAAAAGATTCATTATTGGCCAATCCTTGGACAGGCAAAATTGATTGTTCTTGATGCAAATGCTTCTCTTCTAGAGCATCTACTCTTTCTTCAATCAAAGGAATTTCAAAATTCCTGTTTTGATCTTTGTGTCCAAAGACTTTGATCTTGTTTGTTTCGCCAATGTGACTCTCCACAGAAGTGTCAAGACTGGGTTGAATGTGTTCGTCAGCAATGACCTCTTCAAACTGAAAGAAGCCCTCTTTAGCGGGGCTGTTTGGTGGAGTTGGGGATTGGATAGAGTCCGTGTGCTCTTTGCTGGTTAATTCGGGGGGATTTTTTATTAAAATGTTTGGTAACGACATGCCTTGATTATTTTCTTGAATTGATTTAATAAATTCGTCCAGGAAAGCTTCAGGACTACTTGGCCGATTGAGAAGAAGAAGATCTTGTTCGTGGCTTTGTGAGACATTTTCTTTGTTTTCACATAATGTATCGTTTATCTCGTCTCCCTGGTTTATATTGTCTCTCATCATATCATCCTGAATATACGATTGACCAAAATCAATATCCTCTATTTCCGCAAAAGCTTCGTGAAAAGGAATAAGTGTTTGGTCAAGATTGTCGCTATTTTGGGTTAGATTGCCATTGGCCAGTAAAATGGGTTTGATGAAATCATCCATAAAAGCTTCGGGAGAATAAGGTCTATTCATGAGGGAAGTGTCTTGGGTACAATACAAGTTCGTTTCTTCAAACTGAGTAGATTCATCGGGTCCACCCAAATCTTCTGGTTTCAATTCTTCATGTGTAAAAATATAACCGAGATCGACGTCATCATTTTCTGGAAAGGCCTCATTGAAAGGAATTGTTGCCTGGTCAATACAGGGACGTTCGTCGGGCAAATTATCATTACTTAGTAATATTGGTTTAATGAATTCATCCATGAACGCTTCAGGAGATGAGGGTCTATTCATGATGGATATGTCTTCCACAAATTCTTCTTCTTGATTAAAAGAAATTTTCCCCTCCTCTGAAATTAGCATTTTCATGTTATCATCCGTAACCGTTGCGTTTAGGATAGTATCATTCTCTCCATCCCCCTTTCCTTCTTTTTCATCTACTGAATTGCTCGGTTTTGATTCTTTGACTGTTTCTGTCTTTTGTTGTTCTTTATCGACAGTGACTGTTGTGGCAATCGCATTTGCTGTGGCTTCCCGTGGACTACCGTATTCGTTTGTAATCAATTCTGCTTCATTTTCTATCGGTGCACTGGTTATAGCCAATATTTTACTCCTTTCTTTAATTGATTTTATAAAGTCATCCAATAATGCTTCTGGACTACTAGGACGATTTAAAAGAAGGTGGTCTTCTTCGTGTCCATATGCTAAATTCTCCGTCTCGGTTGCAGTGAGACTCTGATCAGCTTCATTGCTCATCTCCTGCTCTGTTTCAGATTTAAATAGATTTGTTCCTTCTTTTGAAACTGAGCCAAATTCAATATCATTTTCGCCTGAAAAGGCATTTTCAAATGGAACGTCCTCTGGGTCTGTATATTGCTCATCAGAATTTTCATTGCTTAAAAGTATTGGTTTAATAAATTCGTCCATAAAGGCCTCGGGTGAGGAAGGTCTGTTCATGATTGTCATGTCTTCAATTATATCCACTATAAGGAGATTTGTTGTTTCCCCTTCTGTTGTACGTCCATCTTGTACTGTACTGTTGGGTTCAGTGTCTTCAGCTGTCTCTGTGTCTAATCGTTCATCATTGTCATCGATGGCCTCTATTGAGTCAGTTGGTCGATGAAAATCAACCTTCGCATTACTCACAACTCTCACACATTCTGTCGCATCTGGCTGATAAGCAAGGTCGCTTTTAACCGCATCCACATAATGCTCAGAAATTGTCTGGTTTTCATTTAGAACTTGAGTCTTTCCTAGAATCGACGCGATGAATTTATCCATGAATGCTTCTGGACTACTAGGACGATTTAAAAGAAGGTGGTCCTCTTCATGACCATATACCAAAGTTTCCGTTTCGGTTGGAGTAAAACTTCGATCAGCTTCATTGTTTATCTCCCGCTCTTTATCAGATTCAAGTACAATTCTTCCTTCTTTCGAACCTATGCCAAAATCAATGTCATTTTCACCTGAAAAAGCTTCTTGAAATGATATGTCTTCTAGATCGGCCCCTTGTTCAACAAGCGTTTCATTAGTTAAAAGTATTGGTTTTATAAAATCGTCCATAAAGGCCTCGGGTGAAGATGGTCTATTCATGATGGCCATGTCTTCATTTATATACGCTTCTTGCAGATTTGATGTTTCCCCTTCTGCTGTATTGTTGGGTTCTGTGTCTTCACCTATCTCTGTGTCTAATCGTTTACCATTGTCATCGACGACCTCAATTGAGTCAGTTGGTTGGTGAAAATCAACCTTTGCATTACTCACAACTCTCAAACATTCTGTCGCACCCTGCTGGTAAGCAAAGTCGCTTTCAACCGCATTCACCGGATGCTCACAAATTATCTTGTTTTCATTCAGAATTTGAGTCTTTCCTTGAATCGAATCGATGAATTTATCCATGAATGCTTCTGGACTACTAGGACGATTTAAAAGAAGGTGGTCCTCTTCGTGTCCAGATGCCAAATTTTCCGTTTCGGTTGGAGCTAAGCTCTGTTCTGCTTCATTGCTTATCTCCTGTTTTTGATCAGATTCAATTAGATTTCTTCTTTCTTTTGAAATTGAGCCAAATTCAATGTCATTTTCATCTGAAAAGGCTTCTTGAAATGGAACTTCCTCTGGGTCCGTATGTTGTTCATCCAAAATTTCATTGCTTAAAAGTATTGGTTTAATAAATTCGTCCATAAAGGCCTCGGGTGAAGAAGGTCTGTTCATGATTGTCATGTCTTCAATTATATCCGCTATAAATAGATTTGTTGTTTCCCCTTCTGCTGTACTGTTGGGTTCTGTGTCTTCGACTATCTCTGTGTCAAGTCGTTCATCATTGTCATCGATGATCTCTATTGAGTCAGTTGGTCGATGAAAATCAACCTTTGCAGTATTCACAACTTTCGCACATTCTGTCGCGTCCTGATGATAAGCAAGGTCGCTTTTAACTGCGTCCACATAATGCTCAGAAATTATCTTGTTTTCATTTAGAATTTTAGTCTTTCCTTGAATCGAATCGATGAACGCATCCATGAATGCTTCTGGACTACTAGGACGATTTAAAAGAAGGTGATCCTCCTCGTGTCCAGATGCCAAAATTTCCGTTTCGGTAGGAGTAAAACTCTCATCTTTTTCATTACTTAGCTCCAGTTCTTTATCAGATTCAAATAGATTTCTTCCTTCTTTTGAAACTGAGCCGAAATCAATGTCATTTTCACCTGAAAAGGCTTCTTGAAATGGAACGTCATCTAGATCGGCACCTTTTCCAACAAACGTTTGATTAGTTAAAAATATTGGTTTGATGAAATCGTCCATAAAGGCCTCGGGTGAAGAGGGTCTATTCATGATTGCCATGTCATCAATGCTCTCGGCATTTTTAAAATTTTCTGCCGCTATGTCTCTTTCTGCTGCGCATCCATCTTCTATTGGTTCCTCTGAATTGGAGCGAGCGACTGCTTTTGTTTCTTTATCTGCTGTATTTTCAGCAAATGATTGGATAATTGAACCAATGGTTTCTTCCATCGCAGAGCTTACGGCCATCTGGGATTCGGTTGTGTTCTGATGTTCAATTTGATTTACAGACAGATTTTGATTCCTTTTTTCTACATCTTTGATGAATTCATCAGTAAAATCTTCAGGGCTACTAGGGCGATTTGGATCGCCATTTTCTTCTTGCACCTTGGTACCTTCATGAATAAATTGATATGCCAACCATTCTTCCTCCTTGCTCAGTTGTTCCACTGTTTTATTTCCATCGCTTTGTCTTGTTGTCCCTTCGAAAACTTCTCGGTCTTTTTTATTGATCTCTCCATCAACAGATTGCGTCAATTGTTCCTTTGTAAACTCATTCTCTGCATCCGCGAAGATATCATCTTCTTCATGTTTTACAACGTCCTCATTTATTGCCTCCATTGGTTCAGCATCAACATAGCAAAATTCTTTTTGAAGGATATCGTCATTGCTTATATCATCAGAGTCTTCGACGTGGTTTTCCCGGGTCTTACTGCTTTCTTCTGTGACCAGATTCTCAGTAGTTGCACTTTGATCAAGTTCTTTATTTTCTTTACTTGTTATATTGGTGAAATACTCTTCCGATTCGATTTTTCCGCTTGGTAAGTTAATCGTATCGCAAAATTCTTCGATGTTTTCCTGTGTCTCATTTAACTCCGATTTTAAGTTGATGTCTGCCTTTTTGGAATCCTCAATTAATGCCGTGACAGCTGACTCAGTGTTTGACATATTCAAATCACTATGTATTTTCCTTTCATCAACTCTCTCACAGACGAATGCCGAGTTTTCATATGAGGCGACTTCATTGATGGGCTGTTCAACATTCTTTGCCCCATAATAATCTTTGCCCACATCTTCAGTCATACCAATCTGTTCTTTATGTACATCCTCGTCACTTAACTTGTTATTTAGATCTTGTCTGAACTCTTCCATCATTGCATCAACGAAAATGTCACTTTCTTCTTGCTTTGTTTCTTCATGAATGATTATTTCCTTTCTTTCCACTTCTGGATCCTCTATCCCTGCAACCATAGGCATTGATTGAGATACGTCTACTCCAACTGGAACGGGGTGCTTACTCGTTTCCTTTAAGATCACTTCTTCGTATGTGTCATTTTTAGCGTTTTTATCCCCTTCTGCAATGTGATCATAAACTTCAACTGCAGTATGTTCATCGGAAAGATTATCTTGAGAAATAGCCTTAGCCCTTTCAGCTTTAAATTGTTTCTGAGTAAGGTCAAGATTTAAGGTTGCCATTGGAATGGGTAAAAGCTGCCTTGTTACTGTTTCATAAGATGGATTGTAGCGGCTCTTTTTCTTGGCCAGTATGGCATATTTGATAGTAAATACAGCATTTCTTTCTTCATCTTTGAAACACTGGCCAATAATGTTACGTTTTGTAATTGTTGGAATGCCTGGTTTTCTATCAAGGAGAAGACGAATGTAAAAGTTTTGCTGGGAATATGCAGTAACAGTGTTGTCACTTCCTTCATCTGAAGACAGAGGGGAGGTAATGTCAATATCGGTCGTCACTTTACCTGAGTTGCCGTCAATAAACATTTTGAATCCTCGTGACACGGAAAGCATATGCTGAAACCTCGATTCATTGTTCCCTTCCTCTTGCTCATAACATTTTGAATCGAAGAGTTGCCAGTCATATTTAGATGGAATTGGTTTTCTTTTTCTACGAACAGCACCACTTTTCTTTGAAACGTTTCGTTTAGGAACATTTTCTGCCGAGCCAGTAGATTTATCATTAGAAATAACGGGTTGGGGAGACATGCCACTTTCAAGAGATGCATCACGGTTTGCAGGACTTTCTGATGCTATGGACTCATGGAGTATATCAGTTCCATTCGTTTTGATCTGAAGTCCACTGGTACTTCCCATTGAGACTAACATTTGGTTTTTATTTACCACCGCATTTTTACCTTCAACCTGTATTGAATCACTGTCTCTAACTTCATTCATTTTCTTCTCATTATTTTGACGCTGTGCTGTCTCAGTGTTTGCATCTGCATTTATTACCATTTCGTCACCTTCACATTCGAATGCGTCAATGTCTGTAGTTTCAATAATATTCAGTTCATCACGCTCAATATGCACCAAATCAATATCAGTATGAAGTAAATCCATATCTGTATCTTCATTTTTATCCAACTCATTATTCTCGGTATGAGCTGAGCCAATGTCAGTGTCTTCAATTATAGCCAATTCATTATCCTCAATCTGAACTGAACCCATGTCTTTTTCCTCATTTAAAGCCATTTCCATATACTCAGATTGAACTAAATCAAGGTCTGTGCCCTCATTTGTGGCAAATCCTTTACTCAGAGACTGAACAGAACCAATGTCTATGACCTCATTTGTGGTCAATTCTTTATTTTCAGATTGAACTGAATCAATGTCTGTGCCCTCAGTTGTGGTCAATTCTTTATTTTTAGATTGAACTGAATCAATGTCTATGACCTCATTTGTGGTCAATTCTTTATTTTCAGATTGAACTGAATCAATGTCTGTGCCCTCATTTGTGGTCAATTCTTTATTTTCAGATTGAACTGAATCAATGTTTGTGCCCTCATTAGTGACCAATTCTTTATTTTCGCACTGAATTGAATCAATGTTTGTGCACTCATCTGTGGTTAATTCGTTAATCTGAGACTGTGCCCTCAATTCTTTATTTTCAGATTGAACTGAATCAATGTCTGTGCCCTCATTTGTGGCCAATTCTTTATTTTCGAATTGAACTGAATCAATGTCTGTGCCCTCATTTGTGGCCATTTCTTTATTTTCGCACTGAATTGAATCAATGTCTGTGCCCTCATTTGTGGCCAAATCTTTATTTTCGGACTGAACTAAGGAAATGTCCTTGCATTCATTTATCGCCAATTCCTTATTCTCAGACTGAAGAAAATCAATATCTGTGCCCTCATTTATGGCCAATTCTTTGTTTTCGGACTGAAGTGAATCAATATCTGTACCCTCATTCGTGACCAATTTTTTATTTTCGGATTGAAGTGAATCAATGTCTGTACCCTCATTTGTAACCAATTCTTTATTTCCGAATTGAAGTGAATCAATATCTGTACCTTCATTTGTGACCAATTCTTTATTTTCAGACTGAAGTGAATCAATGTCTGTACCCTCATTTGTGACCAAATCTTTATTTTCGGATTGAAGTGAATCAATATCTGTGCCCTCATTTGTGGCCAATTCATTATTCTCAGTTTGTATTGAATCCATGTCTGTATCCACATTTATGACCAATTCATTATTCTCAATTTGCACTGCATCCATGTCTATATCCACATTTATGGTCAAATCATTATTCTCAGTCTGTTCTAAATCCATGTATGTGCTCTCATTTGTAGCCAATTCATTATTCTTAGTATGAACTGAGCCAATGTCTATACCCACATTTTTAGCAATTTCATCATTCTTAGTCACAACTGAATCAATATCTGTACCCACATTTATGGCCATTTTATCATTCTCAGTCAGAACTGAATCAATATCTGTACCCACATTTATGGCCATTTCATCATTCCCAGTCAGAACTGAATCAATATCTGTGCCCACACCAATGGCCTCATTAATGGCCAATTCATCATTCCAAGTCTGTACTAGATTCATATGTGTGACCTCATTTAATGCCAATTCCATATTCCGAGAATGAACGTAATCAATGGTTGTGTCCTCATTTTTCTCCAATTCCTTATTCTCAGTCTTAGCTGAATCAATGTCTGTGCCCTCATTTAAGGTCAATTCCTTATTCTCAGTCTTAGCTGAATCAATGTCTGTGCCCTCATTTAAGGTCAATTCTTTATTCTCAGTCGGTACTATATCCATGTCTGTGCTGTCGTTTTTGACCAATTCATTATTCTCAGACAGAAATGAATCAATGTCTGTGTCCTCATTTAGAGTCAATTCACTATTTTCAATTTGAAGTGAATCATAGCCTATGCCCTCATTGTTCGCCAAATCAGTTTGCACTGAGTCGATGGCATTGCATTTATTTATAATCATCGAATCATTTTCTCTTTGAGATGAGTTGCAGTCTGTAATTGTATCCATGATCATTGCATTACCTTCAATCTGCACAGACTCAATATCCGTTGGTTCATCTATGACCATATCAGTATTTCCTATTCGCTCTGGGTAAACGTTTGTGTCCTTTTCTATGTCAACAACCTCACTTTCCCTCTTGTCACTTTCAAACAGTGCTGAATATCTGAACATGCCATCATTTACTTCTATTTTATCAATTTCGAATTGGAATGCATCAATATCTGTAGTCTCAATTAGGTTATGCGCTGAGTCGAATTCTGTTCCTTCATTCATACCTATTATATCACTTTCAATATGTATTGAGTCGTTGTTTATGCCCTCACATAAACCAATTTCTCTGCTTCCAATCTGTGAAGTGTCGACTCTGGTGTCTTTACTACCAGTCATTTCACTAGTCTCAATGTTTAATGAGTCGACGGGCAAGCTTTTAATTGGTACCATTTCACTTCTTTCAATTTGTATTGAGTCGACATCTGTACTTTCCATTAGAGTCATTTCACTACTTTCATTCTGTAATAATTCGACATCAGTGCCTTCACAACTAGCCAAACCACTACTTTCATTCTGTAATGATTCGACATCAGTGCCTTCACAACGAGCCATTTCACTACTTTCATTCTGTAATGATTCGACATCAGTGCCTTCACAACGAGCCATTTCACTTCTTTCAATTTGCATTGAGTCTACATCTCTGCTTTCCATTAGAGCCATTTCACTACTTTCATTCTGCAATGAGTCGACATCATTGCCTTCTCTGTGTGCCACTTCGCCTCTTTGAATCTGTGGAGATTCTACACCAGTGCCTTCACAAGTATTCATTTTAATACTTTCAATTTCTAATGAGTCGAAGTCTGTACTTTCAATTGAGGCCATTTCACCACTTATCATTTGTAATGAGTCAACGCTGGTGCTTTTGATTGAGGCTATTTTATTACTTTCAATTTGTAATGAGTCGACATCGATACCTTCACAAGCAGCCATTTCACTGCTTTCAATTTCCAATGAATCGACATCAGTGCCTTCTTTTTGTGCCGTTTCACCACATTTAATTTTAAATGAGACGTCATCTGTGCTTTCGCTCTGTTTCTTTTCAATACCATCGATTTGTGATGTGTCGACATCTATGCATTTTCTTTGTTCCATTTCGATACGTTTAAATTGTATTGAGTCGACATCTGTGATATCTCTTTGGCCCATTTCAATACTGTCAATTTGAAACGATTCGACATTTGCGCCTTTTCTTTCTTCCATTTCAATACTTTCAGTTTGTAATGAGACGACATCTGTACCTTCTTTTTGTACCCTTTCCTTACTTTCGATTTGTAATGAATCGACATCTGTACCTTCTTTTTGTACCCTTTCCTTACTTTCAATTTGTAATGAATCGACATCTGTACCTTCTTTTTGTGCTATTTCTTTACTTTCAATTTGTAATGTGTTGACATCACTGACTTCTTTTTGTGTCATGTCAATATTTACAATTTGTAATGAGTCGTCATTTGTGCCTTCTCTTTGTATCTTTTCACTGCCTTCAATTTGTAAAGAATCGGCACTTGTGCTTTCACTTTGTCCCAACTCCTCACTTTCAATCTGAAATGAGTCAGCATCAATGACATTTTTCTCGATTTGCAGCAAACCAATGCTAGTGTCAACATTACTGCCAATATCATTTCTTGCTGTCTGTATATAATCAATGTTAGTATATTGGAACAGTGCTTTTTGATCATTCTCAATGATTGAAATGTCCTTGTCTGTCTCTGTTTGTTCTGATTTGCTAATTTCAGTGTGCATTGTGTTCATACCTGCACCGATAAATGGGGCTACATCATCACAATTAAAGCGTAATGCATCGAAGTCTGTGTCATTATCACAATTTCTTTCATTCTGCAGGAATCCTGCTCTTCCTGTTAAGGCCACGCTGTCATCTTCAATTTGCAATGAGTCGATAGATATGTCCTCTCTTGTATCATTTTCATCTAGATTCACTTGCAATGAAACGTTGTCTTGAGCATCTTCAATCGCTATGCCGTCGTCATCAGTCTGAAATAAATCATTATATGGGGAATCACCTTTGGTCGTTGCATAGGTGTCAAGACCCCCGATCTTTGGGGATGCATTACTCCAGCTGTCATTTAAAACTGGATCACTGGTTATATTCGGTAATAAATCGATCAGTTGACTGACTCCAGCGGGTGATACGTCATCCTCTCCCTCTTCCTTTATGAACAAATCATCGGCGTCAATTTCTTGTTCCAAATCTTGATTATTTAGGTCAGGTGTCAAATGTGCAACATCCAGTTCAGGTTCAGTGCTAGTTTGTACACAATCTTTATCAAATACATTTGCTATATATGCTTTTTCATCCACATCTCTCCCATTTTCATCTGTTTTTGGACTTGAAGGATCCTTCACAGTGGTATCTGATATTGTATTATAAGTCCCATCACTGTCTCCTGTTATCGGAGATAATATGTCTGTAGGAACCGGTCTCAATTTGTCATCAGTACGTATTTGAGAACTTGCATTCTCATTTTCGATAAGATTTTTAGTCGACTTGCCTTGATTATTTAAGTCGATAGATGATAGTTGATTTGCATCTCTGAGATCAAGTGTCGTCCTATCTCGCTCTGTCATCATGCTATTATCTTCGATCTTCATATTCTGGCCACCAACATTACCGATACCATCAACGGAGCTTTCTAGCCCATATCGAAATGAAGAAGTGACTTCAGTATTGACTTTTCCCTCATCATAGCGATTATCCGACTCTTCATTCAAGCTGTCTACTGAGCTGCCAAATCTGTTCAACTCCAGGGATCGCCAATATTCGGTTTGAGTTTTAGAACACGTCTTAAGTAAGTCGTCGTCTGATACACTGATGGCTAGAATTGGAATCGGCATGTCAATTTCTTCCGGTGAAGAACCAGAGTTCCGTGTATTTCCGACATTTGAGTCTCTCTGAATTGTTGACCGTTTTCTTCTAGGGAGTTCCATGCTTTCGGGGTTTGAGTGATATCTCAATGATCGAGGATTTCCTTTACGATATCGCAATCGATGCGGACTGTTCGAGTCGGCTATTAGACTTGGAAGGCTGTCAACTGATTTGTACATATCACTTCGTTCCATTTTGGCTTTTTCAGAAGTTGTCTTTGAAAGACAATCGACAGAGGAAGACAAATCAGCATTTAAATCATTCAGAGTTAACCGATCGATTTCACTGTCCACGCTGAACTTATCAATTTCGTCGACTGAAGAGCTGATTTGTCTCCTGATATTTGAAACTGCTTTTGGTACATAAGTTACATGATCCTCAATTTCATGGAATTGTGATTTATGTGATGGTTTATTATCGGGAATATGGTTCAAGGAATTTTCAAGACGCAATGGAATGGAAGCGGCAAGTATAGCTGAGTAAGTAGATTCGAGATTATCATCCTGAATTGAAGTGAGATCTCTTGTTTGAGTTATTTCATCGCCAACCGACATGGTATCCGACGAAGAAAAAACATCATCTGTGGGACGGAAATGGCACGAGTCTGTGCCGCTGGTGTCCACATCTGAAGTTGATGTGAACATACCTGTGTCGTCACTATACAATGTATCGGTCATTTGTATGCCTGTCTGGGGAGAAATGCCTTGGAAGGTTTGATTACTTTCTCCCAAACCTTTAAAGTGCTTTGGGCGTTTAACAAGAACGCGCGCCTCGTCAATATCAGTAGTCATGCCATGTTTCATACCAGCAACCATCAATGGCATGTTGTTCGTTTCAACTGGCGATGATGTCTGAAGGTCTTCTTCCCTTTGGCTATCTATTTCTTTTTTGGCATTCAGTTCAAGTTCTGGAACTCCCTTGAGGGAGGGAGAAATCGCTGGATAGCCTTCTTCGCCCGAACCCCCTTCAGCCGAAATCGAATCCTTACATGCACTAAACACATTCTCGGGCATCGGTGAATGGATTATGGTAGAAATCCATTGTTTGAGATATTCCTGTTCTCGTTCGACTTCAGCCTCGTGTTCTTCCTTATTAAAAGCCCATGCCCAAGAGAATTCGTTGGTCCATTCTTCGTCTTCCTTTTTTGGCAGTTCCGGGGGCGGTTCCGGTGAGGGCGGAGGGTGGAGAAATTCTTCCTGCAAGATCTCAGACGGCCTCCTGGTGTCTAATCCCTGTTGAGAGAGAACATTTACATTCTGTATATTTTTCATCTCATCTAGTAGAGTTAGAAGAAACTTTGCGCATCCGATGAAGAAGGCTGCCTAATAATTGACTATTCTGTTTTGGGGAGTGTGCGTAAGAATAAGTTAATTTTTGTTTAAATAGTTTTCTCAAAGTAGCAGAAAAAGATCGTAACCATTATTGTTATACCCCATTAACAAAAATCTATGGTATGCTCCACTCTATCTAACTGCAGAGAAACTCAATTGATTTTTATTATTCATTACGTTCTTGGATCAAAATCGCAATTTTAATATCATTGCGATTTTAAACAAGACATAGCTCAAACTTGAACAAGATTTCTTGATTTGTCTTTGATACAGAAAAATGTATGTCTAAGGAATAAGTTATAGATATTCACACGATCACTCATTATTCATACAAAGAATCATAACATGTAAACTACCTGCTGAAAATGGTCTCTTTCCTCGCCCTGGCTTGGGTCCTTTATATCATCTTTGATTAATCTTCGGCGGTTACATGTATCAAACTCACTGAAGTTCTCTTCTTCGTCACCATACAGTCCACATTCTTGAACAGCCTTGACAATCAGTTCTTGCAATAAGCCCTGAATCCCAAAATAATTGTGCAAATCAAATTAAATGTCAATTTCCAGTGCATGGCTTTATTTCAAGTAATCAATAAGGTTCTACCTCTCTTTACTGATAGATGTTCAGTTTGCTTAAATGTAAACAAAATGTAAGAATAGTATATCTAATTGATTTTAACTCATGCAACATAGTCTCTGGCTGGCTTAATAAGCGATAAATCTGTAACTTCCTCGAAAGCCATGCCCTCATTCGGTCTGTCTGTCTGGCAATCTTCCTTTTCTCTCTCTCTCTCTCTCTCTCTCTCTCTCTCTCTCTCTCTCTCTCTCTCTCT
>JASKDV010174605.1:0-13259 GCA_032466395.1 Aegires albopunctatus | reverse complement strand
AAACACAACACCCAAATGCCCTTTCTGACGCATCTGAAAAACACATGAGTTGCATGCCGCAACTGCCTCCCCATGAAAGAATAACAAAACATCGGGGAATTTTCCATTGACTAATGTCCCTAAATCCATGTACCCAGGTGCAAATTTGATTCTGGTGTTCCGGAGGCACCATTTCAGACCCAAACGCCATCAATCTTTAAGAATTATTTTCAACACAATTGTAAAAGGGTTCAAGAATACCATCGGATCGTAGATACGAGCAATGAAACTTAGGATTAAGTGCTTGGTATATTGCAACCTATCTAAGATCATTGAGACAGCTTTACAATAGAAAGCATCTCCACAGGTCTCCCATAAAATGCCAAGTATCCTAAGAGCAGGTAAAAGATCAGTAGTAACATTGTCAGTGTTAAATCCTATGATATTAGCCTGCGGCACAGACACAGAATTGGAACCCCATTTGCTGAGGGGAAACCCCTTTTTGTTCATAATTTCATTGGCCAAGGTAATCATAGTTTCTATTTCGCTCTGTGTGTCTGCACCAGACAGCCAATCATCAACATATAAATTGTGAGTTCACTCACCACTCTAGAATTCTGAAATTGATTCAAGTGGTACTTAATAGTAGCATTGAGAAGGAATGGACTACAAGCATTGCCAAAAATGACATGGTCAAATCGCATTATTCTTCTCTGTCCCCTAACATCCCAAATGAAACGGTGATCGTCCTGATCTTGTTTTGCAACTTTTATTTGCAAAAAGGACTTTATGTCAGCGGTGAGTCCTTATTTCCACCGATGGAACCTCAACATGATTTCAATCAAATTTGGGATAAGAATTGGACCTGTCTCTATGCAATCATTCAATCATATGCCGAGGCATCAAACACTGGCCTGATTTTAGTAGTAGCGCTTGCCTCCGTAACAACTGGTCTATGTGGTAATTAAAAGATTGAGCGTTCACTGACAAGCTCTTCAACAGGTAAACAGGTATTTCATGAACAATGCCCTTATCTTCTAAGTCCTGCAAAACAACATTGTATCCCGATTCCAAAGACGGGTTCCTATTAAGAAGATTTTTGAGATTATCGGCTCTTTTTATTGCCAATCCTTTGTTGTCCATGAGCTTCTCTTTTTGATAGGGTTTCCAAGGCAAGTGAACCACATATCTATCATTCTCAAAAGAAACAGACTTATTAAATTTCTTTACAACCTCTGTTTCTATTTTACAACCTCTGTTTCTATTTTGCAC
This sequence comes from Aegires albopunctatus, assembly GCA_032466395.1. Classification (NCBI taxonomy): domain Eukaryota; kingdom Metazoa; phylum Mollusca; class Gastropoda; order Nudibranchia; family Aegiretidae; genus Aegires; species Aegires albopunctatus. The sequence continues at coordinate 12,008 of JASKDV010174605.1, read as the reverse complement.
TGTTGACATTCGTTTACCCTTGTACCATCTTCTATTCCAATGATATCTATATTCCAAAACTGATTACCAAAAAGCTCTGGAACATCTGCCATGCACAGTAACTGTTGGCTCAAAGAGTCCTTTTGTCTATCATTTAGCTCCCAGGCCTGATAGAATCCAGCCAAATTTTTTTGATGTGCAGACAAACATTCGGTCACACGGCAAACATTTGGTTTCACTAATTGCCAGAAATAATCCAATCCAACAAGTATGTCGATTCTGAGATGACTGTCATTGTCAACCAACGATCCATCAGCCAGCTTTAAGCCTTTATCTTTCAGCTTAAGAACAATGTCTTGAGGCAAGTTAGATCTTTGAATAGGGGAACAGATCGTTGGAGTTTCAATGACAATCATCTCTTCACATTTAAATGTTCTAGAAAGTATGTTCACACTATATTTGTTCTTAAGTTTTGGTGAATTAGGTTTGTTCTGTCCAAAAAGGGCCACGGAAATTGATTCGTTTCCAATGGTATTCAGTCCTAATTTCTTAGCACATGATTCTGAAATGTAACTTCTGTCTGACCCACTGTCAAACCATAAATCCAGGTTCACATTCTCTTAGTCACAAATAGGCACTTGTGAAATCTGAAGTATGGCGCGTTTCTCTGAACAGTTATTTTCCAGTCCAACTGGTACATCAGAACTCACTCGAAAAGTTTGTGTTATTACCTCATTTGGAACAAATTTATCTTGTACATGATTTACATGTGCAGTTGAACTGCAAAGCAGTGCATGATGTCTGGCTGAACACGTACATCTAGTCGAAGACCTACAGTCTTTAATGATGTGAGGTCCCAAGCACAAGAAACATAGACCCTTCTCCATGCACTGGGTCTTACGGCCATTGAAATCTAATTTAGTCCACGAAAAACATTTGGCTGTGGCATGCCATTTACCACAAACCCCACATCCTTTCATCGTTTCTTCCTTATCAGTGCCGTCTCTACGGTTGGTGAAAAGAGCTGAAGCCGTGGTATGCCTACCACCCGTCCTGTGGTCAGCCTTGACCGAAGTCTGATCGTTTCAGTACGTTTGGCACTGTTCCCGACGTAGAATTTCTGAATGTAGGAACGAAAGAAGGGCATCCAGGTCGTTTTCCCTTCCATCGCCGAGTCAGGCTTCCAGAAAATATTCGACTGGAAGCCTGTTTGTCACAAGAGGTGTTAAGAAGACACCATATTCCGCTCCTGTGTTTTTGTGGGTCCCCTAACTGCGAATATGCGTTTGCAGTTTGTTATACAGCGTCCAAAGGTCTGCTGTTGTTTTGCCTGAAACGGAGAGGTTCAGTAATTTTTTGTATCTGGCTGAACACTATGCGTTCTTTGCGGCCGAATCGCTGCTGTAAAAGATCCTGAGCCGTCTCATAGTTCGCTTCAGTTAAGGCCAATCTGTTTATGGCTGTCAAGGCCTCACCCTTTAGAAGGGATTGAAGGTACGTGAATTTGCTGATTGGTGGCAAATCCGATACATGTACAATAGCAGTGAATTTATCCCAGAAAGACTGTCATTGTGAATGATCACCACTGAATTTCGTTAGCTCTATCTGTGGTAGTTTTGCTTGATGAAAGGAATTATTAGTAGACGATGAAGGTGAAGTGTCTCTCTCTGTGTGTCCTTCCATAATGTTATCAGACACCAAAAGTTCCTTTGCCCTGACATGGTAAGCAATTCTTTCCTCTCTGAAACGTTCACTGTTAACCACATCAGCCTCTAGTTTTGAGTCTTCGTCTATCAATTGTTCAACGGCACTTTGTGCAGTGTCATAGGAATTCAGTTTCTGCTCTTCATTAAAATCTCTGATCTTATTTGCGACTAGAGTTAATTTAGTCTTGGTAGCAATCCTTAACTTTTTTCTGTTTTTCAAGACTTTTTATTGTCGCTTGAAATCTCTAGATTTACACTAGATCTGGATACAGGCCTACTCATTCAACTTAATTCAAGCACAAACCTGAACAAAGCCACCCTAACCTTAATAAATATCGTAGGGTCAGGTTTAAGTTATATCTAGATTTAGATTTAGAGCTAGACTCTAGATCTAGACTGAAAATTAAAGTTTGCTTGATTCCCGGGTTTAAAGAACTTGACTCAAAAGACATGTTATTCAAGGGATCAACATCATTTATTTACAACTGGTTTTGAACAGGTTTCAGAGATCTATAATTTTTATTCAGTCTAAATGACTTCATTGTCGATCGAAAAAAACCCAAACATGTCTGCATGCCAACTGCTAAGGGACATAACTCATAAAATATATGAACAATCAATATACTTATCCGCATTTTTAACAGATCATTTTACCTTTGCAATATCTGACTGGCACGACTCCATCCATTAAGTTGAGTGATAGAAGTAACGCCACTGTTTTGATGACCTCATTATCTTCATCATCATCATCATCATCATCATCATCATCATCATCATCATCATCACCCTGTACGGTTTTTGTAGGTTTTGTAAACCTGTAGCCGATCATTACTCATTTTCATTTTCTTAGTTTACATTGAGTTTGACTTAACGTGTATGCACATATGTAAGCGGGAGCACTCGTACTTTAGCCTATAAATTGGGAGTATCGTAGATATCATCAGCCCAGTATTTATCCAGTCTGTGTTTGAAGGCGTTTAATGAGGGTGCTTCAACCACTGTCACTGGCAGGCTGTTCCAGTCATTTACTATTCTCATAGTGAAGAACTTTTGTCGTGCTAAATTAAACCTGTGGTCCGTAGTTTTTCCAGCTTGAAGCTGTGGCCTCTTGTTATTGATTTGTGATCAAGTGGGATGGGAGATGGCTCAATATCGTACATCTTGTGGGTGTACTTGTAGGTTTCAATCATATCCCCTCTCCTTCTTCTATATAATAGTGACGGTAGGCCTAATGCCTTCATCCTTGCCTTATAGTCACATAGCTTGAGTTCAGGGACAAGTTTTGTTGCACGCCTTTGGATATTTTCCAATAATTTGGCATCTTTTTCATACCGAGGGTGAGTCACTGAATTTGCATACTCAAGGTGAGATCTTGCGAGAGATTTATAAAGCTGACAGAATACCTGTTTTTCTAGGTTTGTGAATGATCTCCTAATGAGTCCCAGGATCTTATTTGTTTTTTTTTAGCTTGGGTCTCTGCATGTAACTGAGTGCCAAGACGAGAAGATGATGTGAATTGTGGTCCACGACCTGATGTCATGTCTAATTGTGTGCCAAAACGTGCTATCCAATAGTGTATGAGGGTCTTCGCACTTTCTTTTGTAGTTGTGTTACGCAATGGAATGGCTTCAGGCCAGCTGGTATTGCAATATATTATGGTGAGTAGGAAACTAAATCCGTCATCGACGTGAATGTGGCTAAATCGCTTTTCTGGCACTTTGAAAGTTTGATGTGGCGCTCGCACATGGGTTTGGATTATAGATGTCTGGTATTGGAGGCATTGCATTTTCCATTTATTTATTTGTTTTCTCATGCCTCATCAAACAAACCTTTTCCAGGATGCGAGAGATTGTGAAAGGACTCAAAACCTTGTCGTTGGAAAGTTTCTGGGACGATAGGACGAGGTTGTCCAGTTGAGATGTCGCTTAACAATTCCGGTCCATGTTCCCGTATGGGCATAGAGATAACTGGACAAGCCGCCTTAGAAGCTTGTATATCTTCACTTTGAGATTGTGCTGATGCCATTGGTGTGTAGTCTACGCCGAGTGATACAGCATTGATCGTGGTTCTGGAAGACAATCAGCAACTTTGTTGATATTACTTGACATATGTTTGATGTTTGTGGTAAACTCAGAAAGAAAGGCCAGTTGGTGTTGTTCTCGGGCAGTCCAAGGATCAGCAGCTCTTGCCATTGCTTGTACCAGTTTCTTGTGGTGCGTGAAAACCATGACAGAATTGCCATGCAAGTCTCGAAAGAATATGAACAATTTCAAACTCCAATCCGATGTTTTCCAAGGTTCTAATCAACAAACTTTATTTAATACTGGAATAGATCGATCATTGGTAGTCAACACATATTTCTTACGGCAGACGTCACCATGATTTAGAAGTATAAGTAAACCAAAAAGAAGCTCCAACAAGGGAGAGCATTCCAACATGTCAATTAAACTAAATCCATAAATCATACATGTATACATATCATGTTAATACACTTCATATGTAACATCAAATTACTACGAAAATAACATTTCAAACGAAATTCAAGATACCAGTATTGAAGCTGTACAAGTAAATGATTTGGGATTGAGAGAAAAATGACAAATGCAAAGCCTTGCAGCATTTTGGGAGTTATGGAGGGCGTGTTACATTAGAAATTTGCCTCCCATGGCAATGAAAAGGCGTAACAATGATATTAATATTGGTACTGTTGTTCTTGTGTGGGAAGAAGAAAGACCTAGACTCCCAATGCCATTTGTGTTTTGTGACCAGAATATTTCCTGGTAAAGATGGGATGACAAGAGCTGTTGAACTCAAGACAAGCAAAGGCTTGATAAGAAGAGCCGTTCAAATGCTCCGCAAGCTAGAAATATTTGAAAAGGAAGAACCTTCGGAGGTTATGACGCATTCAGTTGAGTCACAGTCAGAATCTGGTGATGATACTATGCTACAATATAATAGAAGTAGAAGTGGCAGATGTGTTAAACCTAAGGAAAAACTGAATAAGTAACTTGTACATGATTTTACATTGCTTATTTTTAATGGTGAAGACTATTATCAGAAATGTTGATTTTCCTCCATTTTTTGTTTTCAAATTTATGGGGCGTTGTTCATCATGAAGCAAATGTGACATATGTTCCATCTACCATGCGCCAGATTCTGCTGTTCAAAAAAGGGAGACAGTTTGTGAATAGAGGAAGTCTATTTCACTCTTCTATTCTCTCTCACAACAAAATGATCTTTCTTAATGCTTAAAAGTAAAGAGATTCTTCCCCAGTGAAACTCATCTGAAGTCAACGTACTGTCAATGATTTTGCCCCGTATTTCTTTCTCTTACAGTCATTGATAAATCTCTCATATTCAATGATCCTTACACTTCCACAGTTAAAAACTGAAGTTAAAACTGTTTTCTCACCTTTTTCCATTATTTCCTCATCTTTTCATTCCAACAAAAGGGGTCATCAGTGTACATGGTGTACACATAGACACAGAATTCTGTCTCTCTTCTAACAAAAAATGTCCATGATCAATGTCTAGGGCACTTACTTTCCTCCACAAAGGAGATTGAGAATCATAAGACATGAGCCATGGAGGCCCATGAAGCCAAAGGGAAGAAGACATTAGCAACTTAGTTGAAACTCCCCGAGTCAGCAAATCTGAGAGTTTTTATTTGCCTCGGACATGTTTTCAGCAGGCTGGACATGTCTAATTCCGAATTTCAACAACTCGATTTCTAACAAACTGTTTCCATCATTCTGGAAGACTCACCTTTGATCCATGCCTCAACAATTTTTGAGTCGGTCCAACAGGTGTAAGGGGTTTCCTCAGGCAATTCAAGTGCCAACATGACACATTTTAATAGTCTGTCACCAAGCAGTGCTGCTAACAACTCTAATCGAGGCAGTTACTCTTTTAAGTGGGGTTACTCTTACCGTTGATGTGACCAATGTAGTCGAAGGCCCATGGTCACCTGTTGTATTTAGGTAGACACAACAACCATAAGCTTTATCGCTGGCATCAACAAAAACTTCTAATTTTGTTTTCTGTTATCCATCCCATGCTTGCTGGGTGAGATGACAGGGAATCTTCCATTGGTATATTTTCTTCAGATCTTCAGCCCAACCCTCTATTTCATCTTGTATTTCATCACGCAAAAGGATATCCCAATCATGACCCACTCTCCAAATATCTTGAAACAAGATTTTGAGGGACACGGTGAGGTGATCTTTTACTTTGTTGTGTTAAAATCCGATTTTATTTTTAGATCTAGAATCTAATTCATGATTTAAACCACCACTTCTTAACTCTGAGCGGTTCGCAATTGATGCTAGATCTAGATCTACCTATAAATATATCTAAGACTCTAGATCCAGATAGAGCTAGATCTAGTAGATCTAGATTCTAGATCTAAAAATAGAATCGGATTTTAACGCAACAAAGTAAAAGATCGCCCACGGTGAGGGGGCTTAAAAGTCCCAAAGAATCAAACTGTCTTGCTATTAGAGCTAATAGTGTTCTCTTGGTAAATTAAAGACCACTCATTTCATGTGCTGTCTCAAACTGAAAACTATTATCACAAGTATTCCAATTCATGTCCAACACCTTCTAATTTTAATTCTGATCTCAGTTATCAAACAATTTCTTTAATGTCTCTTTTACCTTGGGACTATTGGAAGCCCACTGTGTGAGGCAAAAGCCTCCCTGTTTAATGGTCTATTTTGACTTAACAACCATTTCCATGAGTTCTGACTCATCGTCGCTGCCAGAAATCCAATCATCAACATCGAGATTGTGTTTCAATTCCTGAATGGTTCTGTCTTCTTCAAACTTTGAAAGATGATGTTTGATAGTGGCATTTAATAAGAAGAGACTGGATGTATTTCCAAAAGTAACTTTAATGAATCTCATATTATGTCTTACCTGGTTATCCCTATTCATAAGGAATCAGAGGACATTTTGGTCCTCTCTTGTTAGTTCTATAATTTGCAAAAAATGCTTTAGGAATATCTGCTGTCAGACCATCTCCTAAATCTCAAAACCGCTTTTAGCAAGTTTTGGGTTAATTTTGGTCCTTCATCTAAACAGTCATTCAAAGATATACCATTAACACCAAAAACAGGACGCACTTTAGTTGTTTGACTACTCTCTCTTAACACTGGTCTATGAGCAAGTAAAATACAGGATAGATAGATAGATTCCTCTGACAATAACTCCTCTACAATACCCTATTTCTCTAAATCATCAAAAACCTCAAGGTATTTCTCCCTTAAATCAGGGTTCAAATCCAATTTTCGACTAAGATTGTTCAGTCGCTTTTGCGCTGAATCAATGTTGTTGTCAAGCATTTCCTTGTGAGCATCATTTTCCAAGGCAGCCCTACTTGATATCTATCTCCATTCATTCTAATCTTTTTGGAGAACTCATTGAGAACCTCTGAGCCTCCTAAATATGAACCCTCCCCACCAATACCGATGGAGTCAAGTTCCCAACATTTTCTTATGGTTTCTTCTGAAGGATTGAGTCTGGAGCTACAAAATAGAGCATTCATACACATTTCATCATTAGGCCCAGCTTTAGAGTTACGTGTATTATAACTGCCAAAACACAACACAAAAACCAGCCAAATTGTGACTTCTGTGCAACCAATTTTGTGCCCTCAATCATTTTAGATTTGCAATAGAGTGATGAAAATTTTCAAATAACAGTCTAGACCTAGAAGAATGTCGATATTGAAAACATTGTTCACAGTAAAATCTTCCTTAATAGGAATGTATTTGATCAGTTCAAAAATGTTCTTGGGTAAATCAGTTCTAATAAGAGATGCAGTAATGTTTGTAACGCCCAAAAGTTTTAACCGTGTGCCTCCAGTGATCAGTTCAAATAGTCTATAGTCTTTGCTTTCGAATTTCTTCCCACCAAAACCGACAAGAGCCATACACTCCCTTCCAATAGTCTGCAATCCAAACACTCCCTTCCAATAGTCTGCAATCCAATATTGGCTGCAGTTGGACTAATGATCGATCAAACCCGAAGTCGAAAAGGACGTTGATGGTGTGCCCCTTTATTGTTGTTTGCACGAGCTGCATGACGGTGTTCACTGTTCCGGAATGGGAGTAGAGAGCTTCCTGAGTGGTATTTTCGGAGTCTGCATCCATGTTCGATGAATTAGTGACGGGCACATCAGCATTGACATCGGGTTACGACTGTAAGGTTTTGGAGGTCAAGTTGGATACAGCATGTGTTGACGGTCGGTCGGATGATGAAACAAAGAGGTTTACTAGCTCGGAGCCGTTCGTTGAACTAGTTGATGAGGGTAAATCTGAGGACTGGTCAGTAAGTCCGCTGCGATGAATGTGGAGAATGCTGTGGTGAGGACCCTTACAAAAGTAGCAACTTTGTTACAAGTGTTAGCCTTGTGACTTCCTAATCATCTGAAGCACAGTTTCATTGCTTTGATTCTTTCTTTCTTCTGATCATGAGCAAGTTCTCTTATGGTTTCACACTTGTCACTATAGTGATTGGTTTTGTGGCAAAAAACACAATATACACCGTTCCTTGTTTCATTGGCAACAAGAGCCGAGGCAGAACCCATTTGCCTGGAATTTCTTTTCTCCTTCATAACCTTGTCACCATGTAAGACATATGAACTTTCTCTTCTTTGAATTTCAATGAATAAAAATTCTTATAGAAAGTCTAAATCTCCTTCTTTATTTACAAATCTCGCCCATTCTAGTCTTGATTGATTAGGCAGGCAGTTGACTCAAATTCATCGGGGTCAAAATTATACCATATGTTCCTCTATGGATCCCTAAACTTTCAAACAACAAAAAGGGTCCACAAATTGTTTGATTTCACTTGTGACCTTTTTCAAAGTCTGTGAATATAGTTGAAAATTATTATTTTTTCCTTTCTCCCAAATCGTTTTTCAAAATGTCTTTGGATGACTCATAATTGACATCAATTAGTGCAATGCCGGAAATACACGCAAGAGCACCGTCTTGAAGGAAAGACTGCAAGTACAAAAATGTATTGACTACTGACATGTCACTGGTATCAATAATTGCCATTGAGTAGGGTCTCCATTACATTTTGGAATATCAATTCTGTATGGGCAGTCTAGCATTGAGGCCTTTAATAGTGCGATGGGTGCTAGAGCTAGTGTTGTTTGTCTTATCAATTTTGTTGCTGGTGCATGAACCCACCGCCTTAAATTCTGCAATCAACACTCTATGTGCTTCTATAGGTGTTTCTTTTTTCAGTTTTCTAAAATCCTCTGATTTCTGAATCGAATGAGCTAATTCTTCTTCATCAGTTATGAGTAACTCGTCCGGGTTTGGCGTCTCGTGATCCCTCCCCAAAGCAGGCCAAATTCAAAGGGTTGGCTCATCATCCTACGGGAGGAGTGCCAAAGAACAAATGATTCCTTTTTTCCGGAGATGGATACCATCATCCAATGGAATATTCGGAGTTTGAATGCCAATAGAGAGGAGCTCTCTCCATTGTGCAACCATTTTCAACCTTCAGTGGTGACTGTCCAGGAAACTAAACTTAAAACTGGTTCTAATTTCGGGATGAGAGGATACTCTCTAGTGGTGAAGGACGGAGTTGGCATCTTTGTCAATAACGCCTTACACTTTACGAGGGTTCCTATAAATTCGGACCTCGAGGCAGTAGCGGTCACCACTGCCTCATTCAAAACATATACTGTCTGTTCTCTATACCTGTCTCCTTCCAAAACTTATCGTCTATCTGAGATTCAAAATCTCATCGATCAACTTCCACGAACTTTCCTGCTTCTTGACGATTTCAACGCCCACTCTCCTCTCTGGGGTAATTCTAAAGTAGATGCCCGTGGGACACTCTTAGACAAAGTTACCACGGACAATAATCTTATCCTCTTTAACAATGGGAAACCTACTTTCCTGCATTCGACCTATCAAACCTGGGCAGCCATTGACCTTTCTCTGTCTTCTCCATCTTTAACTGGTCCATTCATTAGGGTTTTTGCGGCAGCGATCGCTTACCGGTGTTTCTTCAACACGAGAATACACCATACACCGGTTGTGAACCGACCTGCTACTTTCAACTTCAAGAAAGCTAATTGGAATCACTTCAGAACTCGTTGCTCTACGGAGATCAAAGAGAACGAAATCCTTTTGTTTACTGATCCAGTGGCCTCTTTCACGGAAAAACTGTTGGAAATAGCTGATAAAGCTATTCCCAAACATGTCATTAAAAACAAGTTTTTTGACTAGAACTCCATGGTTTTCATCTCAATGTCAATATGATATCAAAGAGAGTGAAAAGGCTCAGCGGCTGTTCTTTCGAAAACCCCTGCCTCCAAACGTACCTAAAACTGAAAAGATCGAGGGCGAAAGCCAGATGCATAATCAAAAGTGCTAAGAAAAAGTCTTGGCAAGAATATATTTCTTCAATCACTAGTAGCACTACGACTAAAAAAGGTATGGCGTGCTATTAGTAGAATTAAAGGCAAATACACTACTACTGCCAAAACTCACCTCAAGAAACAGAACATTTTGGTTACAGGTGAGAAAGAAACGGCAAATTATGTGGCGGAAATCTTCTCTCACAATTCTTCTTCTGAAAACTATCCAAATTCATTTAGAAATGCCAAAATTGTTAAAGAGAAGCAAACGCTAAATTTTAACTCTGATATGATAACACTGAAGACTGCAATCGACTATTCACTCTCAAAGAACAACAAAAAGCAATATACAGGTCCAAAGAATCAGCCGCTGGCCCTGACAACATCCAATACCAATTCCTTTCTCATTTACCTCATTCTTGCCCCCGTGTGTACCCGGGGTCCTCATTTAGGAGGAAAACAATAGGACCACAGCCGGTACTCCCCACGCTGGTCGTAAGAGGTGACTAAAAGTGGAGTAATAACCAGGGAATGTCAACGTCATTTTATTATCTGAAAATTCTGTACGTTATATATTTATATTGTTTAAACAGTGATAAACACAAAACATTGAATGATCAACTGTGTTTTTATTGATAATTTTTGGATATCATCTATTATGAACAATAATGTTTTGATTACAAATTATGTTGCCTTTTTTAACGTTTTTGACGTTTTTGACATAAGTTAGTTCCCTGTCAGTGAAATGCAGCGTTCTCCCCAGGAGAACCCATGTTCACCCATGCGTGGCATTCCCGTGATGTAGGAGGACGGGATCCTGGAGGTGAGACCACTGATGGACGGTAGTCTGTCAAGCCAACACGCCTCTTTGCCCTTAACTTCAACTAGACAGGGGTATATGGATGACCCGCAGTATGCTAATGGGGAGTCTCCAGACCATCAGGAGGCTAGGGTCAAGCGGGGGGTGGGGGGTGTTTGGATTCATAGCGTAGCTTATTATTGTTCTTCGGGCGTTGTTGGAGCACCTGGGACAAGATCCTTGTGAAACTGTGGATCTGGCACATCACCTGCGTATTCTAGGGCTCAACGGCTGTTCTTTCGAAATCCCCTGCCTTCAAGCGTACCTAAAACTGAAAAGAACGTGGGCGAAAGCCAGAGCCATAATCAAAAGTGCTAAGAAAAAGTCTTGGCAAGACTATATTTCTTCAATCACTAGTAGCACTACGACTAAAAAGCTATGGCGTGCTATTAGTAGAATTAAAGGCAAATACGCTGCTACTGCCAAAACTCACCTCAAGAAACAGAACGTTTTGGTTACAGGTAAGAAAGAAACGGCAAATTATCTGTCGGAAACCTTCTCTTACAACTCTTTATCTGAAAGCTATCCAACTTTAACTCTGATAACACTGAAGACTACAATCACCTTTTCATTCTTAAAGAACTACAAAAAGCGATAGATAGGTCCAACGAATCAGCCGCTAGCCCTGACACCATCCAATACCAATTCCTTTCAAATTTACCTCATTCTTGTCTAATTACTTTGTTGTCTATCTTCAATCACGTTTGGACTTCTTCCCAATTTCCTTTTTCCTGGACGTCCGGGTTTGGCGTCTCGCGATCCCTCTCCCTAACAGGCAAAGTTCAAAGGGTTGGCACATCTTCCTACGGGAGGAGTGCCAAAGAACAAATGATTCCTATTTTTTGGAGATGGATACCATCATCCAATGGAACATTCGGGGTTTAAATGCCAATAGAGAGGAACTCGCTCTATTGTGCAACCATTTTCAACCTTCAGTAGTGGCTGTCCAGGAAACTAAACTTAAAACTGGTTCCAGTTTCAGGATGAGAGGATATTCTCTGGTAGTGAAGGACGGAGTTGGCATCTTTGTCAATAACGCCTTACACTTTACGAGGGTTCCTCTAACTTCGGACCTCGAGGC
>JASKDV010174594.1:0-13261 GCA_032466395.1 Aegires albopunctatus | reverse complement strand
AAAAAAAATTTATAATGAAAAATTTTATAAATATTTTTATTTAATTTAATATAAAAGCTAAATATATATATATAAGAATAAAAAAAAAAAAAAGAAAAAAAAAAGAAAAAAGACAGAGTCAACCTCTCACACATTTATCATTCTACGCATAGTCAAACATTAAAGCAAACCTAACTTTCTTCAAGAATGTTCTTTTAGCCATTTAATGTCTGGCCTTCCAATAACGTCAATTTTCAAGATATACTTACTTTACTTTACCGAGTCCCCAACTGCTGGACGTCGTCCTCTTTTAGGCCACCAATGTCAGCTTACTTCAAATGATATAGAAAAGCAAAGCATAATTCCTCTTGCCCGAAATAGACTCTTCAAAGTCGGTAAAAAAAAGTCCCAAAAAGCAGCTAAAAAAAGATGTGATCCAAAATTAAACCAGGTTTTGCCACTTCATTTAAAAGACATACAAAATATATTAATTTATCTAAAAATAAGAATCATTACTTGACTCTATGACAAGTATATCAATATGCATGTCCTGCATTGCTTGCTAGTATCTGCTTGCTCCACTTGCTAATTTCCACAGAACATGTCACCCTACTTCAAAATGCATGGCAATGGTAAATAAGGGGAAAGCAAAAGTAGCATCCCTTAACATCGGCTTACCCCTAGAGTTTTTTGCTTTCTCCTTTCACTTGCTTTTAAAAGGTGAGCAAAAACTTATTGAACGCAGGTCTGATAAGGTGGCAATAAAGAATATTTTCTACGGTATGTTTAAGATATCAGAAGGAGGTTATAAGTTCACATCAATCTTTCCAGTCAGATAAAAGAAAGAAAGAAAGAAAAATCACAGAAGAAAAACAATTAGCACATAATATTGGCATTTAGGAAATTTCAAGTGAGTACAATTCATTTCAATCACAGTTTATCCACATTATATTTACCTCTCCATTTCTTCAATCACCCATTCAAACCCTGATACATTATTCCCTTTTATTTTATTACCCCCAAAGCGCAACGGCCACTGGAAATGAGGCCATCAACATTTCACATACGTCAAATGATTTTCCCATTCATTGAAATTCAACAAATAACTCGAAACCATTCTACAGATATCCACAGATTTGAGCGAGGTGAACAAATAAACACAGTTCATTAGCTTGGCCATTCTCTTGTTATAGAATAAGAGTAAAGTAACATCGGAACCCTTAAAAATCTCATAAATAAACTACCCATTCATCCATCCATCTATTCCGCACATTTCCCATTCCCAAACTCTGAAATCCAATAAAGATTAAATCAAAAGTGGTTTACCACCTTCAAGTACCAGGTTTGGGTTCAGAATTGGGTTTTGGGTTTGCTTTTAGTTTGGGTTCGGAATTGGGTTCAAGCTTTGGTTTAGGTTTGGCTGCCTTCCTAGCTCTTGTCATCTGATTATCAGTGTGAACATCGGAATCTTTGCTTTTAGTAATGGATTTCTCTGGTGTGGTTTTGACATCCTTGGTAGGCGTATTTCCAAAGTTTACACCCAAGTTAATTTGAGGAACAGTAACTGCGGGTGGCTTTCTAGACGTCCCTTGATGAATCCTTGCTTTTTGGGTACTGTCGCTGTCTTTGCTGGTGACCACTTTTTCCTCTTGCAATTTTGTTCGCTGAACTTTTGGTGCTAAGGTAGTATTAGTTATCGGAGCGGCAGGAGTTGACTGGGTAGGAGCTGGCACATAGAAGAAATAGAGCTGAAAACAACAAGAAAAGTTTTGTAGCAAAAACCATTCAATCAATAATGATCTAAGAAAATTGTAAAGGGAATCCTTGCAATGCATCACCAAATATAAACTTGTCATTTGGTTATTACCGTCATCAAGAGTCAGCTGTAAGTACAGCACTGCTAATGTAATATTTAGTCACCGAGCATCAAAGCTGCAAAAGTAGGCAAATCATGTAAATAACCTTGCCTAAGAGTTTAACAGTGTCTCCAAAGAGATTCGAACCCGGGACCTTTTGCATGCGAATCCAACAGCTTAACCGCTCTGTCACCAAGCCACAAATCCACTTCATTTTACCCAAGTGTAGGTGGGTACCAGCTTGAAGTCAGAGATAACATGGGTAACAAAGTAGCAGCTTGTCCAAGATGTGATTTAACATGATCAGGAATCAGATCATTAATTTGAAACTGGAAAAGCCTCATCCTGAGGGTCACGCAGGCTAAGGAGAAATTTTACGTAAAAACACAAAAAAGGCTTAAAATGTATTCACGCTTACAGCAAGCATGATAACGACAGAGACCTCAATTACAAATTCTCATTAAACCAACGTAAACAGATATAATGGTAATTCATATTATTTGTTACAATAATTACATACAGCATTATGAGACGTAAAAAAGAAAACCATAATGCAATAAAAGTAAACGGTATCATGACAGCCATTTTTTTTTTTTTTTTTTACTTACGACAAATCCAGCAGCTAAGGCTGCATGCATGATGAAAATGAAAGCCATGATTCCAAATGCAATCTGAAAATATACACATTCATAATGCTTCCGTTTATTTGCTTGTTGTTGTAGCAGCTACATGTTATGAAGGAGTCTATATGACATTAAAAATATATCTATTTCACTACATCATCATCATTGCCAGAAACCCCTATCAGGATATAGGCCACAGACAAGGGATTTCCATCTCACTTAGTCCCAGGACATCCTTGCTAGTTCAGACCATGTATGTTCAGTTCTTTCTCTGTCTCTTTCAACACATCTTCTCTTTTCACTACATAATGTAGACATAATAAAACAATAAAATGATGATGTTTGTTGTTGAATTGAATTTACAAGCAGAGCTTTACAAAGGAAAGAGTGGCAACTCTATTTTAAAAAATCAAAAGAAATATATATCCTACGGACAATTCAATATATAAAAAGTACGAAAAAATTTAAGTTTTTGCTAGAACAATAAGGACCAGACAATAGGTCTAACGAATTACCTTTTTATTATCTTCACTAACGACAGGCCAGAAATTCATGAGTAAAACACTACCAGATAAAACAGCGCCAACCACAACTAGTGTCCATTGTAGCCATGATACTTGAATAGCCCATAATACCTGAAATGATATGTTATGATAAGATAATAATTATAATATAATAATGATAATAATAATAATTACCTATACCTAATAATAGAAGTATGAGGAAAAGGACTATTTTGATTAGACTAAGGCTATGAACCGATGCCATTAAAAAATGAACTGGCTGCAACCAAAATTATGAAATAAGAGAAACAATAACATCTTCCTTAGGTGAGAATCACATTAGCAATTGATATGTCTATAAATTATCTTATTTTAATTCTGGCCATATGGTTGCCAAGAACGCCATTCACTGCGGAATAAAAGCAACAGGCCCAACCTAACACTTTCATTTCGTTATTGAGGATCGTTGAAGCTTTGTTTTGAAACGTTCATGATCATTCATATAATCAGAATTTTTATTGCGTATATTGAGCACAACGCTGCAAAGGGTCTGATAGTATTAATAATAATAACAATAAAGTAAAAAGGAATAAAAACTACTGCTACTACTATCAATAATAGTAATAAAATAATATATAAAAGGTATTTTAAACAGCATCTAAAAAGCATTCTATAACATCCAAACCAAATATGTGAGTGCCTGACAAAACCAGTCAAATGGTGAACAATATCAACATTATCTTTATTTATCTGAAAGCCCAGTGTGTTCTTAACATTTTGGTTTTAAATTGCATCAAATTGGACTATTTTTGGCAAAGTTATGGATATTATTTTGTGGGCTAGGGCCCAAAAACCAGTTTTTGAGAAAAACAGATTTAAAGGACGACATTTATTACCAGTACTTTTGCTAATATTTGCAAAATACAGTTGGATTTTTGTGTGGAACCACTCATTAAATACTTCTGAAAGATAATATGTAATTTTCTGCATGACCATGAGTTTTTGGATGGAATTTTTTGACTGGATTCAAGTGTGGCCCCAATCTAATTCATTCCTTCTCTTTGATAATTCATTCATCAATTTTCATTTCAAATTCTCCTGTTGGGCTTTGAAAATTGTCTTATTAATGCAATAAATTCATAGAATGTCACCTTGGGATCCCCTGCCCTGACCTTCGATGATTATGTGTGGCTATAAATACCCCCCTGAATTAATAATTTTTTTGTTCTAAATTTATAGGTCAAATGGGCAACAGAAACAAATTAGAATAGTATGTTTAGAAGTCAAAGTCACTCAAAATATGCCAGAGGATGATTTATAGAGTTGATTAAGAGTTCTAAATAAAGAACAGAAATTTCATGCAAAAAAAGGTTCCTGAGGAAAAATGGCTTTTTATTGAAAAGACCCTCTTTCATCATGCGACTGATTTGTTGGGCATGCTCACAAATACTCTTAATTAGACAAATTCATCTTCCTCCTAGATTTTTATGACGAGGTAGTCTGCATCATAAAAACTTTTTTTTTTTTTTTAAATTTCAAATTACAAATACTAAGTTTGATATAGATCTAATGTACACCATTGCGTCCACTTCCCCATTACTAGCCTTCCGTGACATGCATTGTGGCCTCAACCAGTGGAAACTGGGTCATAAGCCAAGGTACATCACTCTAGTTTCCAACAGTCAAAGGCTTTAAATGATTCTAAAAAATGGTATTATCATAACAAAACAAACTATGGGTAACACCAACGCACATGCTTTGCATCCACCGACATGCTTTGCGTCCAATGTGCACCAGCATTGCCACCACTCAAAATTGGTCTATTTTCTTCTGAAAAAACGTTGTTTTCAGAAGTGACATATTAAGATTCTTACATTGCATTCTTTGAATCTTTCCTCCGTAATGAAAATGACTAGTGAATGAATGCAGTACAAAAACATGTATAAAAGTAGACCGGAAGTAGAAACACAATTACCTTAAAACTTAACTTCCGGTTTTTCGAAAGCTGGTAGTGCCAATCGATATCGTTCAACAATGTTCAACTGCGGTCGATTTTTGCGGGGTTGAAAGAGTGACGCTTGAAGTAATTGTAAATACAATACTGGATATTAATAACAAAAAGTTAAATATATTCGAACCATGCATCGATTGATCGAAAGAATAATAAATGCATGCGATAAAAAGCTACAGCCACAACAGTGGACGCAATGGTGTACATTAGATCTATATTGAATTTATACTAGATTAAAACTAATACGAATTATGTAAAAATACAATCTTGGTTGGATCTCAACAAAGCTTATTACTAAATGATTTCAAGGCGAAAACGAAGACTTTAGGACTCATGCTCACCGATATTGGAATGTAAATTGCTAAGGAGTACCCATAAGCACAGATGATCTCTAAAAATGAAAACCTGTCTCGACTCCCTCGCCACCAAAGTACGCTAAAGAGAATGAGAGGTATGAACCACCAATAGCTGTAGATGGCAGTTGCAGCAAAAGAGACTGTGAAATAAGAAAAGCACCAAGTCATATTTTCATAGAATTAACAAAAATATTAGGTCTAAATATCAAATAACAAATAAAAAGCCAGACAATTTGAATGAAATCTTAGTCTTAAATCTATATTTAGAAGCATTGATGAAACTGATATAAGGAGCGGTTGAAGAAATCTTTGATTACATGATACAGTGTAAGTGTGCAATGCTTCTTACTACATTTAAAATATTGTTTAATCCAAGAATAAAGTCGATTATAGAAAACTGATATCTTGTTATTAATTACCATTATCAAAATTCTCTACCACCATCATCATTATATTGCAGTCATGTGCGTGAGTGTGTGTGTGGAAAGGGGTTTAGAGAGTGAATTCATCTTTGTAAATGTTTAACGCTACGATCATTTTTATCATCACACCCTTTTTATTTAAATCTTGATAATAATATATATGTATTATGTATGACATTTATTTGCAATGTATTTTGTTGTCTCATCTTTGCAATGTAACCAGAGCTGCCCACCTAAGATTTGCAGAATTTGTATCCACAGAGTACCTAATTTGTATTCTCATCTGTAAACTTTGTATTCTATCGACCAATGTTCATATATCGGCATTCTTAATAAATTCATAACATCAAATCTCAAATATTGACTCTACACACATGCACGGTCCAGTTAAAATATATAAATCCAATTAAAAAGTGTAGATTACCCTGAATGAATTAAATTCCAAGTTGAAATGTTAATAAAATATTTTTTTTAAATACTGGCATACTAATACACTCCCTTAACTAAACATGCAATGTCCAAATTTAAGGCCACCAACAAGCCCTGTTATACGCTGTCTTGAGGTGAAAACCGGCAAAAACTTGAATTTGTATTTTTAATACCTAATTTGTATTTTTGTATTTTCGTCTCAAATTTGTATTAAAATACAAAAAATTTGCATTGGTTGGCAGCTCTGTGTAACCCAAGACAATTTTTATTTTGGATAATAAAGTGCATCTTATCTTACCATAGTTTTATAATGTGATATATATTATTAAGGTAAGTGATTATAAAATGTATCTGGAACAATATCTAGATCCAGCTCAAATGAATGATGGTAAAAATTACAGATTTAAAAGATATTGTAAACAATATTGCGTATTTTAGTTAAATTACTCTTTGTTGTATCTACATTTACAACTTGACTTGGATCTAGATATCTAAACCTATTACTCTAAATCGAGCGCCATTTTGTGAACTCCAAAATTGAGCTAAATCGAACTACCAACCTTTATGAAAGTCATATTTCCAGTGGTAATTCTTGCCCGCTGAACTGAAATAGTTAGCCAGATTGCCTGCAATGGCTGTGGTAAATACCAGAGTCGTACAAATCCAAAATGGTCCTAGAAAAAAAAGGGAGAAAAATTGATTGAAAGATAAGGGGGAAAAAAAAAGGAAAAGAAAAAAGAAAGAGAGAAATTGAATTAAAATCAAGTATTTCTTCAAGGTCTGTTGCAGTTGACCCGACAGACTCAATCAGTATATCAACCAACTTTGAATAAAGCTTTATAATTCTACATATCAAAAGTGAGATAAATGACTCTCCAGGCACCCCAAACCTAATTCAATCAGCATAATATTTCTGGATCTGGATCTGATTGTTAGTCAGCAGGGCCCTGGATTGAGGCATCGCACCATTGTGATGAATGTGTTACACAATGGTGATAACACAATAATTATACATATATCAAAAGTAAGATTAATGTCATAATGAAAACAAAAAGCATGAGAGTAATAGGAGAACCAGGAACTCAGATAGTCAAGACATTTAATATCTGTCTCTAACAATGATTGCCATAGGCATTCTTTTTCCCTAGCACTGCTAGATTGTGGAATAAAATTAATCCAAATAATATTAGAAGTAGCAAAAGTGTTGATAATCTTAAACATAGGCTACAATGTGGAATACTTAGATCTACCTATAATTAGTTTGCTAACATAATACAGTTATATCTAATACTTCAAACATATATTTTTTTAATGTTTTGTTTTTTATTGCGTATTGACAGTAATATTTAACCTAGTTGAGTTTGTCAGTTTATTTGAGAAGAAGAAGAAGAAGAAGAGTAATGACACAATGTCATAATATAACAAAAAGCATGAGAGTTTTTGTAAGAAAAAGGTAGGATACTAAAGCTTGAGCCTGGATATCAATCTACCGTCATTATGATGCTTTCTCATGCTATCCTTTTGACCTAGCAAAGGATGTGAGCTGAAATCTGATATTTTTTTTTGTAAACGTATATTTTATTTATTTAAAATTTTTCAATCTATATAATGTATGTACAAATGTCTCTGTGAATAATGTGTGTGTGTGAATGTGATTATACATGGGTATGTGTAAGTTAGCACAGTATGTACATAAAAAGATAACGAGGACATGTAGAATGCTTGTATGTTGTACAAATGTAGATATTATGCAAAATATGTAATCATGTATGTTTGTATGTCTTTATTTTATATATGCATGCATGATGCACCTCTGATGTTTTTAACTTAATTTACATTTTTGACAGCTTTTGCCATTGTAAAGCGTTATTATTATTATTAATATCATTCTTCTTCTTTTTATTATTATTATATTATAACCAAGAAGGCAATAGCAAACTACCCATTATTCTATACAACTCGACAGATTCCGTCACTTCTTTTGATTAAGTATCAATTATTTAACAATAAAAAACCCAATCACGGCAAACTATTCCTATTGCTTTCTCACCGTACAAATCTGGCTTTGGTCTGATTTCTTTGACTAGGTAATTGCTTCCTGGTTTTGGAAACATGGAGCCAATTATCCGTGTACCCACTTGCTTGGTGTCGACGTCGAAGAATTGCTGATAGTAGGCAAAGGTCCAAAAGGAGGATGATGATGAGGAGTCAGTTTTCTCCTCTTTTAGAAGCTGTGAGGAAATGGAAAATAATTCAAAGTCAATTCTTTAAAACAATAAGCTTTATATTTTGACGAAAAGAAAAGAAAAAAAAAAAAAAAATCAAAGAAAGGAGGACTACTGAGTCCTGCTGAGTTTAAAAAGTTGACTCAAAATAAATTTTAATCAAATAGTTTTGTTTTCTTAGCAGGAGTGGGAACAGAATGCTAAATCTATTCTTCTTCTTTATGTTCACATTCATAATGTCAGTACTATAGTTGCTCTAAATGTGGAAGTCGCTGATAATTCCTCTCCTGTCCCATAATATTTGCTATCCAGGGGTACAGTTCTTTGCCATATTGCCTGCCGTTGAGTTGTGTATAGGAGGTAGTCCTTTCTAGCAAATGCACCAATGTCTCTTCCGTTCCATATAAGCACTTAAGGGATGGAGTAAGCCTACATTTTTTGGGCATATATATGAGATTTTAGGAGACTATGTCCTGCTCTAAGCCAAAAGATAGTTACTTGCTGGTTACGTTCTAGCTGGTGGTATGCATCTCTGCATTTCGGGCTATTTATAAATATCTGTTTAAAACTATTCAAAATTGACACAAATGACATTTTTAATAGTGCCATATAATATGCAATTATTCAGAAGGATGATGATGACTAATGGTGATCATGTTTTTATTTCATTTAGAATATAATTAATTCAATACTTCGATAATTAGAAAGAAAAAAAAAAGAAGAAGGTAAAGTTGGTTGATGAGAACACGTGATCCCTCAGATCCTTTTACAGATATAAAAAAAAAAAGAAGACATTTTTAGATTGAAGAGATAATCAATTGGCAGAGGATGATTTAATTAGATCAGAGCTCAAAAGCATCAATACTTCAATTGGTAGAGCGCAACAGAAATCCCATCATATTAATAAAAAAATAAGGTCCAGAATTTTACACACGCCTACAGGATTAACTACAACACCGATCTTCTTCAAATTCTGCATGGAGGTACCTCTAGTTTTTTTCTACTTCACGGACATTTTCATAATTCATAATTAGTTACCGTTAATTATTAAATAACAAAAGACACAAACTTTGTGATTCACTTCTTGGGAAGAGGGATTGTCGGATCCATCTTTTTAAAATACGCACTGGAAATCTATTATATAATGTATAATCATATCTAGATAAATATAGATCTAGATCTAGCAAAGATATTTAGTTATTTTATTATTTTTGGATCTAGAGCGCTCGATCTAGATGATGTACGCAAAAATAAGAATATGCAGATACATCTAAATCTAGATAGAGATTTCCAGATCTAGATCTAGATATATCTAGAGTCATCGGCCCCCATTCGAACCAATAAGGAACCCCATTTCTATTTGACCTCTTTCCCTTTGTGAGACTTCTAAACCTTTCAATACTGAAGAGTGACCATATCTTAGAGTGTTTCCAGTTTGCCAGGTTCAAAAGAATTCATTCCCATTTTTTATGTGTACTTAATTATGAAGTTCCCTCTTCAATTGAGTTCGGCCCCCATCTGAACCAGTGTCCCCCAACCGAACCATGTGCTGTCTGCATTCGAACCAGACCTAATTGTAACTTTAAAATGGCATTGTTGTATTGTTTCATCTTTCCCGGGCATTGCCGGGAATCCCAGCTAGTTTATTAATAAAAATGATTCAGTGTTAAATTGATCTCTCTCCCAATTTCAATACCATATAATATAACATTGCTTTAATTAGTACTCCATATCTAAAGTGTACAGTCATTAAGTATGGAATTTAAAGCGTAGGGTTAAGTGCTACATAAGATGTTGAAATATAATATTTTTAAAAAACAAATGTCGCAATCCATGGGGTTAGTTTTAAGTAAAACTTGTCATATTTAAAAACTGCGTTTAGCTTTTAATACAAAATTTAGATATTCATACTAATGATAAAATTTAAAAGTGATCCAGATAAAGAGGGTTTCAGACATATTCACGAGGAAGAATTATTCGCCATATATAACGAATGCTGTTACATATACACTAAATAAAGAAAGTAATTATAATAATAATCTGTCTCAAACCTTGACATCATCTCCCTCGGCCTCTTCATCTGAATCTACTGCAGAGTGAGGAAAATTTGTGAACTCGATAGTTTTGGATTTTGAATCATCACTGCCATGAGGAAAATCTGAAATGAAAACCATGAAATAATATTAAAACATGATCACATTTGCAAAGCTTAAGCAAAGTTTGACTATATCACTATCAAAATATAATATATAAATTATTATCTTAATCAACAGCTTTGTGATGGTTGACTGTAACATCACTAGCCTAAAGTATTCTAAAGCTGTTTAAAAGTCCTATTCTAATGCTCTTTTATGACAGTCATAAAACGTGCAAATTTTTTTCCAATTTAAATACTGGTACAACAAGAGCTGTACTGGATGACGCAGCTAAAACGTTGAAGAAAAAATATGCATTATCCAGGCACTCCAAGCCTACATCAATCAGACTAATATTTCTTGATGTAAGTCAACAGGACCCTGGACCAGGTCATCGCACCATTGTGATGAGTCAGAGTGCGTTAGACCATGGGTGATAATATTTGCTCAACTGATTCTTGAAGAATATTGCAGGATGATGAAAGGGGTTGTTCATGTGGTTTTGGCAGAGAGGTTTTACAGCTAGGATGTCCTTCCTGCACCAACGTTCCCCATTTATCCGGCCTTGGAGTGTGCTGGATTATGTCCCCAAGGGCTGGGCGCTATTTACCCATTGCTGGGAACTGGTTTGGTGTATGGCGGGATGTGTCCACATGCCCGTAGACTCAGCACAAAACATCTCTGGGGTACCAGTTTACTTTGAGATCCCTAGCTGGTTAGCCTGGGGCCGTGAGGAGGACAACGCAATGGACCGGGAGACATCCAGGAGAGGTGGCATTCTGCATAGCAACCCTACAGAATGTGGGACAGGCTGAAAGAAGAAGATGATGAAAGGGGTTGTTCCCTTCTTAAACTTGTTTAAGTTGGATTAAAGAATTTCTTTTTTTTATCCTTGCCACGTGCTGAGTTTAATTAATATAATGATCCACCATCGGTATTGCCATCAGACATGAAGGTCAGTCAGGACTGCATTTACATAATAATAATAAAAATAATAATATTAATAATAATATTATAAAGTTACCTTGGAAGGTGAGGCTTTCTGCTCCGCCTCGTCCATCACCACTGTCTACCTGTAATGAAAAACAATTCAAATAGAACTTTATATAAATGCAATATAAAGATGAGAAAATTTAGTCAAGTCTAAACGATATGTTGCTGTTTTTTAATTTCAAAATCATGGGATTTTACACATAAATTTTTTTTTTCCATGGGTAAAACTATCAGATCTTGACTTTTCCTGCTTATTCTGAGGAGAGACACTGTCAATACATCTATGTATGTAGGAGTGTTTCTCTAAATCAAATCATGGTAGGAATTGAATTGAATATAAAATGATATAGATCTAGCGCTAATAGTAATGTAATAATTAATAATAATAATTTAATAAAATATGAAATTTATCCTCTCTATGCACTCACACAGAATTTAAAAAATTTTAAAAATAGGCCTAAAACAAATCACAAATTAGTTTTAAAGTCTTTCATAGGCAATGAACTAGGGAAGAAAGTAATTTCAGATTAAATTCGATTTCAATGACATATGTAGCCTACATATATCTAGAAATTTTTATTTACAATTTTTCAAAAATTAGCCAAAATTCATTCCACTCAATATAGAATCTCCTTACTAAGGCTTTTTCGAAAAGATGTTGTTTTAGATTGCATATATATATGAGCAATTCCACTTGGTTCGTTCCACAAATTACAATTGACATAAAAAAATCCTTGAATAAAAGCAATTTGAATGCGTAACTTGATGTGTTCATTTAATAGAACTTAATCGTAATGATTGGATTTCCAGCCATCTTTAAAGATTTACGCTCGTGTTCAACGGTGGCTTGACAAAGCCGATTGAAATGTAGTGATAGTAAATCCGTTCAAGATTGAGGTGAGCGACTCTGGTAATAGTATTGGGAGATGTTTAGTATGCCCTCTAGTCTAGTAACACAGGAGGAGCAAGGCCTAGAATCTAGAATCTAGGCTACAATTACAAGATCTACACTTTTCTAGCCTAAAGCCTAATGGTATTACCCAATTAAAGAGAAATTCTATCTCAAATACCCTAACAAGATATCTACTCAAATGTAAGAGACTTTTATACGATGTGAATGTATGATTAATGTACCTCGTATTCCACGTCAATCTTCGTGGATGAATCCATTTTATTGTTATTATATCAAATTTATCTCCCTTCCAAATTTCTTTCACTAATGTAAAATCTACGCTTGGAAAGACTACGGGTCAATCTAATAAATCCAATAGATTTCTCATGTTCAGAGTTACATTAATTACAATCAAAAATTTGTTTTATTTTTGTGATTGTTGGTAATTGTTATATCCTTAATCACAGTTGGATCTAGATCTATATATTTAGATTTTGAAAATACTATTTTATATTCTCTGAAAGTGGAGACAACGGAAAAGGGTCAAGTTTTTTATCTTACTTTGGCAAAATGGCGTCCGCCGGTGCTAAAGTCGTTCAGAAAGTGAAAGTAGGAAGGTTACGAAGATTGGGTAAGTTTACTATAATTCTTTATTGTTTATATAAATCATTAGAATTAAGACGATCAAAGTGATTTGGTTCTTGCTCTCCCTTTAAGGTAATCTAGATCAATGCCGCCTTGCTTTTAACATTAGTTTCTAGATCTGATGAAATCACAGCGAGTCTTAGAGAATCCAATGATCAACCCCCTCCCCCCCCCCCTCTCTCTCTCTCTCTC
>JASKDV010174583.1:0-13263 GCA_032466395.1 Aegires albopunctatus | reverse complement strand
CAGCCTATGTTCACCGGAAAATTGCAATGTACCCTCGTGCCAAATTTCAAGTTTGTAGCATGAGCGGTAATGACGAAAAAGCCGATAATAATTTACCAAGTTCAGTAATACATAATAGATATTTTATAGCTTTTAAATGATAAAAAATATGTTTAAAACAAAGCAGAGAAAGAATAAAGAATAGACAAATATTTTGATGAACTGGAGACATTAACGTAAATTGTTAGATAAAACAAATAAATAATAGTTGTTTTTTCCAGGCAATATAACCTCTTCTTAGTTTGTTTTTAAATTTGGCTTGAAGCGGCCCCAATGTCATCACGCTCCTGAGATAATTTGCCTAAACTATGTTTAGGACATAATGAGTTAGTGAGACAGAGTGTGTGATATAATTTTTGCATAGAAAAAAAAAAATATGTCGAACTGTTTACTTATACGGCTTTTAATTATCGAAATAAACGATTATTTGCTGTTTGCTCAAAACGACCATTAACTTTCTTGGCTCTTATCTTGTGACCTGGAGTGTTACTCACCGAGGACCGGCATATTGGAACAAAGCGCTTTCCTTGGGACTAACCGTTATTATACATTTTCAAATTTCAAATCATCATTTAATTTGGATAATAATATGTTCTAATCACTTAAGAGAGATGATGTTATATTTGCATGTAAAATGACATAAGCATACAGTTTTACATTTCCCATGTAGTTTGACATAACCATGTAGTTTGACATAACCATGCAGTTTGATATAACCATGCAGTTTGACATAACCATGTAGTTTGACATAACCATGTAGTTTGACATAAAAATCTAGTTTGACATAATCATGCGGTTTGACATAACCATGTAGTTTGACATAACCATGTAGCATAACATAACCATGCAGTTTGATATAACCATGCAGTTTGACATAACCATGCAGTTTGACATAACCATGTAGTGCAGTTTGACATAACCATGCAGTTTGACATAACCAAGCAGTTTGACATAACCATGTAGTTTGAAAATAATCATGTAGTTTGACATAACCATCTAGTTTGACATAACCATGTAGTTTGACATAACCATGTAGTTTGACATAACCATGCCGTTTGACATAACCATGTAGTTTGACATAACCATGCAGTTTAACATAACCATGTAGTTTGACATAACCATGCAGTTTAACATAACCATGCAGTTTGACATAACCATGTAGTTTGACATAACCATGTAGTTTGACATAGCCATGTAGTTTGACATAACCATGTAGTTTGACATAACCATGCAGTTTGACATAACCATGTAGTATGACATAACCATGCAGTTTGTGTAGTATGGGATAACCATGCAGTTTGACATAAACATGCAGTTTGACATAACCATGCAGTTTGACATAACCATGTAGTATGACATAACCATGTAATATGACATAACCGTGTAGTATGACATAACCAAGCAGTTTGACATAACCATGCAGTTTGACATAACCATGTAGTTTGACATCACCATGTAGTATGATATAACCATGCAATTTGACATAACCATGCAGTTTGACATAACCATGCAGTTTGACATAACCATGTAGTTTGACATAACCATCTAGTTTGACATAACCATGCAGTTTGACATAACCATGTAGTTTGACATAACCATGCAGTTTGACATAACCATGTAGTTTCACATAACCATGTAGATTGACATAACCATGTAGTTTGACATAACCATGTAGTTTGACATAACTATGCAGTTTGACATAACCATGTAGTTTGACATAACCATGTGGTATGACATAATTATGCAGTTTGACATAACCATGTAGTATGAGATAACCATGCTGTTTGACATAACCATGCAGTTTGACATAACCATGTAGTATGACATAACCATGTAGTTTGACATAACCATGTTGTTTGACATAACCATGTAGTTTGACATAACCATGCAGTTTGACATAACAATGTAGTTTGACATAACCATGTAGTTTGACATAACCATGTAGTTTGACATAACCATGCAGTTTGACATAAACATGCAGTTTGACATAACCATGTAGTTTGACATAATCATGTAGTTTGTTATAACCATGTAATTTGTCATAACCATCTAGTTTGACATAACCATACAGTTTGACATAACCACGTAGTTTGACATAACCATGCAGTTTGACATAAGCATGCAGTTTGACATAACCATTCAGTTTGACATAGTGTGTGGTTCCGAGTTGCTTATTGTGTTTTCTTTGTATATTTGTTGCAATAGTAAGCTCGGGATACATAATGTTTGGTAACGTGGTCTAGACGTAAACGATTGTACTGATGATCGAAAGGTCCCAGGTTTGAATTCCATAAGGGGAAGCGGTTGTGTCATTCGAAAATGTTCTTTGCGCACATCTACTTACTGATCTCAAGTTTGAAATGAGTACGCGGCTACAAAGAGAGTCAAGTCTTTTCAATATTCTAGAGAGGAGCCTCTTTTCTGAGATCGTACCGCCGCATTTCTATGCTACCAGGGGATTCAGAAAAAATAATTTTAGAATATGACGGCCTGCCAGTGAAACTCTGTAAAGCGCATTTGAGCACATTAAGTTTGATTGTGCTATACAAAAGCATTATATAGTGTACATGTATTACCCTTCATCATCTACATAATCTCTTAAGACGACATTCTTATCATACGAGACAGAATCAGAAACAGATGGTGAATTTGCAATTTAGATTCAGAAATCGAAATAGTAATTACTAATATTCGTTAATGCATGGCTGACTACCAATTATCGATGAATATGGCAAACAATCTTAGTAATTGACATATTGGAAACAGTAAGAAGGTTATATTAATTTTTGTGCTGACTCAGAAGGCCTTTAAAGAAATAGAGGGACAAATACAATAATTGTTGTCAAAATTAAACCCCTATACCCAAGGTTTTTGAAATAATCACCCAATTTCCTTCAGTTCTAAAGCTTATTAATGTGTATAGTTAATAGTTAAAAACTCATGTAAGCACCCAAAGAAAAATATGGAGATACGGGAGTTTTGATCTAAGTTACCGATATAAAATATAAATTGTAACTCTTTCTTAAAGGGTATTACAAAGACTAACTGAAGTGACTAAGAAGTCATCCCCAGTGCAGTGACTCAGTGGTTATGTCCAAGTAAATATTAATTGAATTATATAACATTGAAGCAGTGCTAGAACCTGACATCTTTCCAATATTATACTTCATTGATCAGTGGTAATGTTTCCTTGGTTTGGGGTGTCAATGGCCTAATGGTAACTCAGTTGAAAACAAAAATACTCCGGCAGCGCTCATCAGCTGGGTAATATCATGGTGGGCAGGATCAAACCCCATTGGGTGGAAATTCCCTTAATAACTCCTGGTTATTGGCGATGTGTCTTTGGCCGATGAGACAGTGTTTTCGGTGTCCAAATAACGTAATTGGCCTAATAATATGATTCAAGTCATGTCCTATGTCTTCTGTGTTGCCGTTGGTGAAGGGAGTAATACAGTCATCGCAATGCGCAATGATCACGTTTACGCGTTGGATATGAACGCTATATAAAAACGGCATTTCTTTCTTTTATTTGTTATCTTTAAACAAGACCCTGTATCCAATTTGCATCACCTTATCCAGGAATCAGTGGGTACTAAATAAAAGCTGGTGTAAAATTGCAACAAACTGGTATTGGATCTTTTTTCAGAGTGTGATTCAACATTGATTGGTGTTTTGTTTTGTTTTATCGTTGAAGCCATGATCATTTTTTGTTCAATGGAAATTAATATCTACTACCTTGGGAAAACAAATCTTTACTTATTTTGTTTTGTTTTGTTTTTTTGTTGTAAGTTTGATATTCAATGTCATGATAATATTGTTATTGTGAAGGAAAACTAAAATGTCTTAAATCAGATTTAAAACATCTATTTATCTCGTTTTGACAAGAAATGTTTTATGGTCATGTAAAAAGAAAAAGTACAACCCTCAGATTTACACCCACTCACTCATTATCCAATGCACACCCACATTAGCATTATTTTCTAATGCTATAATACACTATTGCAGTATTCAGTATTCTCCGAAGTCTGTTATGTGTTAAGATGTGATGGAGCAAATAACATGTTAGATTACGTAATGTGTAGCAATAATGAGATTCAAAATAAATATCAATGGCATTACCAACAAAGAATACAATATAATTGTTCATGTAATTTTACTCTCACAATATTACCCTCTCTCAAATATAGGAGATCAGAAGGCGAGGGGACCTTGTTCAATATTATTATAAGCCTATTCATAAAACTGACAACATGGATTGCAATTTATTCTTTAATCATTCTTAAGTAGCATTTACTAGAGGGATAAGAATCAAATATACTATGTTACAATTAGCTCTACTTAAAATCTGTAATACATTCATTTTTGAAATTGTGAAAACTGAAAAATCTTTTAGAAAATGACATCGATATGAAATGCAATATTTATACGATGAATTGTCTTATTTCCTTTTGATTTAATATATTAATTAATCAGGGCATTGAAAAGTTATTAATAGCCCTGATACTGAATTTGTATTGTTTTCTATAAAATAATAAAGAAAGGTTGAAAAATAATTAATAAAGATAACAAAATAAGCCGTTCTTCATCGCATCTAAAATGACGTATATATCATCTAGTTGTTGAGTCTTAAGTAGATCTAGATCAATTACATACGAGATGTAATATGATAATATGTTTATTAACTAGTTATATGATTTACCACTCAGGGTTCCTGATGGAATATAGGAATAGATCGACAATCCTCTATCTCACTCGGCTTTTGACCATTTTCTTGCATCCCTTAGTCTCATTGTCAGATTTCCTCCAAGTCTCCTTAATCTATCCACTCCCACCTTTCTTTGGGGGTCCAGTGGATTAATGAGAAGGTTATACAATTGAATTAATGTTAATATTATTATTTTTTAAATTATGTACAATTGTATTGCAATGGCTAAAGTTCCTTTAAAAACATGAGTTCCATATTATTTACAATATAGATTATGAATATAACAGCAGGCACTGAAATAAACGTTTTGAACAAAAATGTATGGTCTAATGAACTCTATTCCCTTGCAATGGCTGTAAGAGGTGGACGTTGAATAAAGAAACGGAAAATATGTTGGATGTTGGAAGCTGTCAAAATATGGTTCTCACTCAAGAAGAATGATGAGAATATCATAGCAGAGAGAAAATCAGAGATGGCCTGAAAATGAAAGGATATGAAAGAGCCCTTATAAAAACCACCGGAACAAGATAGATGAACTTCCTTTGTCCCATTAACAGGAAAGATGGATTACAGAAACAAACATGTTATGTGGAAAAAATAGAGAGAAAGAAAAGTAAAGGAAGACAAAGAACTAAATACATTGACAGTTAAAATTAATTGAATATGTCACCAGAATTTCAATGAGCAACGGTGAGCTGCTAAAAAAGATTGAAACAGAGAATAATGGGGCACCATGGTCGTCGATGTTTGCTTCAGACTGGACACCCAAAGAAAGAGAGACCTAAGTTTGTACACAGTGCTGTTATATTTTTGCATATGGTATTAAACTGATTTGTTATGAGAAAACTTCATTATGTCTGTTAAAAATGTATTCGTTTCTGGTCTAGAATAAACATTAAGTCTTCATATCAATGCTGATAATAATATTGATCATGTTCCACGGTAAAGAGATCAACTCGATGTAGATCTATGCACATGATTTAATTTTTCCATGATTATAGTGCGTATTACTAGCGCAACACTAACAGTCACACACACACAAACACACACACACACACACCTACACACACGCACGCACAAACACACAAACACACCTACACACACATGCACAAACACACACACACACACAAACCTACATACACACATACACACTCACACACACACACACACGTGCACACATACACTTTTGATTCAATTAATCAGATATTGTCTAATGACACCAGGCTGTGTTCTGTCTCACCAAATCAATAAGATATTCAAGAATTGAAAATTAAATTGTCATAATATGCAATCATTTTTTTAACCTAATCGATACAATATCATAATTTAAATCATAATTATAATCCAGTTCATGTTTAACTCCCTGAGGACCAGCCTATTTCAGCCATGCATACCACGTGGGACAAGCCGTTATTTTACATTTTCAAAACACCAATTTGAAAATATGTTCTTATAACTTTAAAGAGCTGACATTTTGCAACTTGTTCGATGTTCTGTGCTGCTTTTTGTGTTTTCTTTATATATTATTTAAAAGAGTAAGCTAAAAAATATAGTACATGTATACGAAATCATAGTGATAACCTTGGCAACCGGGAAAATAAACAACAACTCTGTCTTGGTCTCCATTGTACGTATCAGCATACCCCAGCTAGGCTCATGCTTGGTCGTCATTGAGTTAAACTATTGTGAAAACTAGATGATACATAACCTTAGTCTGTTTTTGTGTTGCTTTTTAAAAAAATATTTTTTATCAAACTTTTATAATAGTGCAACTGGAAGTAGTATATGAACTCGGATTTCTTTGGAGTCGTAATGGCAACGCAAACGCTAGTCTAATACATTGATTTATCAATTCCTCGTTACGGTAAGACCTCTGTTTGTTTTATTTTGTTTTAATTATTTTTAAAAATTAATAATAATTTTAAAGAATATACATTAAAGTTACATTTAAGTGAAATGGGGAATTAAACACTAGCGCATAATATTACCGAGGCTTCTTCACGTCGCAGTGAATTATCATTTCTCCTGGGGGACAGCAACAAAGACCACATGAGACAAAACTTGCAGCCAACAAAACGCGAAAATATTATTTGGACACGGAAAAATTTGTCTTTACGGCCATACTGGTATAATTTTTCACACCTAGTAGAGTGATGTTAAATCTTACCCAAGGACACACCGTCAAGGACATAATGTGGGGATAGTGAAATTTTGGTCTCACGGAACTATTTCCCACGTCCACGCAGCCAACCATGTCAGTGATAGAAGTTGTTGGAGTTATTTTTGTTTCAAAGCATTAGGCCAATGTCGTTACAGTTCCATTTACTTGGTGCAATATGCTCCAAACATATAGGATCTTTACAAACACTTTTAACTTCCTATGATCGACAACATCATTGACTTAATAGGTAGATTATTATACACTTGAGTCGAGCGAAGCAAACCTTATAAAAGATATTATCGCCGATGAGGCTTTCTCATCAAGAAAGCGTACAAATTCATAGCAGTATTTTAATTTCACCACCTATTTAACAAAATCCTTACTGTGAATTAACACTGATTTTTATTCTTTTTTCGTGTGAAAATGCGCCTTCTTCTCGGTCAGCGACTGCTTCACATTGAACCCATCGTGGGACACACATAGTGGTCATTGTGTGATGTGCTCAAACAATTAATTCAAGAAACACCATTCCCACAAAAAATGCCACATTGTAGCTATTTATTAGCATACTACAGCTCTTTCAATAGTTTATTATGATCCCCTACACACTGGGGATGCACCTTTAAGTATACAATTCAGAAACATGTATAACAAACAAAGAAAAGAAACAAAATATTAATGTGTACATCAAAGGAAAAAACAAATGATGGCAAATATGATAAAATAAAAGGAGATGAATATTGTATTGTCCTCAAAGGTTCATGTTTTAACTACAGCATACTAAAACAAAAAATAAAATAAAAAACAAAACAAAAAACGAAACAACAAAACCCCAAAGAGGTAGCATGATCACACACAAGGTGACAACCGAGCAGAAATCTATAACATTCCTTTGTGAATGTTGAAGTAGTTGTGCATCAATGCAGGATAAAAATAAGTGCCTGAATTTACCCATGTCCACTACTTTGGTGATATCAGTGTTATCGTAGACTACCTTGTAAACAGTAAGGGGTTCTTTTACATGCGTAAATTATACACATGAGACCTCCGATATTCGTCTCCAATTATTAGGACTTGGCACTCTATATCCTAACAACTTAAGGATAAGGGCAGAAGGAAACCAGAAAACAATTTGGATTTCAAATTCAAGCATGCACGGGTTTGAACCAGGGACCTTTGGCTTGGTAGGCGAGTGCCTTAACCACTAAGCTATCCGCTTCCACGTGGTGAAATGTATTTAATTGTACGCTCCCAATATTGATATAAACCAATACTATCACATTTATGGATCCATAATCCCTGACCCTTTACAATGTTACTTTCGCTTTCGATACTTACTAAATTCCCTTCAATGATAGATATACTAATTGGCATGCGAGCAATACAAAATAGATTGAAATCATTATTATACTTCATGGTGTCCTCACACCAAAACTTTTGAATTTTAACAATGTATTCTCTAACAGACCAAAGGATGTTTTCTGCAACAAAGATCCTTAACTACCATAGTCTGTCCTTAGTTAAATGGATTTTATCTCTAACGTTGTTCCCTGTATTGGTGAATGGATATGCCCTGGGACCATTTGGAGGTAAGCTTTAATCGTTCATTTTGAGGCCACTCATCAGAAAGATCAGGACATTTTCTATTTTTCTAGAATTTCATTGTATCCTTCACAGTATTCATGAGGTTTTTTTTCACAACATGTCGCGTCATTGTTAGAGGTCATAAAACGATATTATTATTAAACCATGACAGACTGCGAGTTCAGTAAAATATTCTTTTCCAGAATGAGTTGGAATGGTAAAAATCGACCTTTGCAACATAATGCTTCTCTTTCATCTGCATTATTCATAAAATAAAAACTTCAAAATGTATTAAAAATGCAGTCCCATCCCATCTTCCACCAACTTCAACCTTCTAAAAGAAGTACTAGATCACTTTCCCTACTCACTAACAGAGAAAGATACAGACTATCTTGATTGCCATCAGCAATAATAATTCATATTGAAAAGTAATTCCAGTGTTTTCATTGTACTTGGAATGTGTATGTATGTGTAAGCTGCGTGTTATCAATGATAGAAGGAATGTGCTGCTGTTAAGTTTATTATTAATCAATTTGTGAACCAACATATCCTCTTGGATAATAAAAGTTTTATCTTTTCTTATCTTATCTTATCCTCTCTTGTGATATATTTATCTGACCACACATATATTCACATTACAAAATACAAACACTCCATTGCTGTCCATTCAGTCATTATGGAGAAGATCATGCAAGTTTAATACTTTAGCCATTATCCGCAAATATTTGCTTTAATTATATTATTTCTACTATTATTACTATAATACATGAAATACACACATTAAATACGGTGCCAAAATTAACTGATATGAAGAGCGCTGTGGATAGGGAGCTCCATGACATCATTTTTATTTATGATATTTGATAGCTTTAACTCTGTTATGTGTATTATATTTAATGACTTCATCAGGGGCCACTTAAAGGTTATTCTACCTATTAAGCCCTTAACATGATATTGTATGATTATCATTACTGACATTCTTTTTGTGTTGTTGACTACATGTTTGTTCCAGAGGACATCAATCCGCCAATTGATTGCTATGGTCCTGATATGAGATACGACCCACTTACTCGGAAATGTATCTGCGTTAATGGGGCTGAAGGTGACCCTGACTTCTTTTGTTCCACACAGCGTGAGTTATTTGGCATTGAATTGTTATAATATTATGTGTGATGCTCTAGGAAAACCCATCAGAAGACGCAGTTCACTGTTTTGAAAAAGAGCTGATTAAAGTAAAATTTTGGGTCTTATGGGAAAATTTAGATAAAGTCGCAATTACTTTTGTCAACCTTTTATCTTTCTTCTGTGTAAATATTATGTTAAAAAAAATACCCATAAAATCTCTATTTTGATGTTTTAAACACCTCATTTCAAGGCAATAATAGGTAAAGATCAGCTCAAGATGGCCATTTTCTTAGTTTCTAAATTATGATATATACAATCTTGAGAAAGCCATAGCTCAAAAATTAAATAGAGATATTGGCTGCAAATAAAAAGCAGAATGTTCAAAAAAAGATAGCTGTTTAAAATGAAGTAAGTAAACTCAGTACTCTGGATTGGTCCAAATTTGGGTTTTTGTGGAGCACCACACATATGTCTGTTTGTGTCATTTAATTCAATTCAATAAATGAGATAATCGTTATCTGTATAAGATCAAAGGTAAACCTTTAAGTGGCCCTCAGAAGCTTAACGTTGTAAATATTTGTCACAGTGGGAATTAGAATCCAGGGGAATTTGGAATTCCACTATTGGAGATAAATATTCCAATCTGTCCATGGAAAAATTAGAATTCCCATTTGCTCTGAATATATCCAAGTGGAGAATGGAATTGTAATCTCTCCTATGGCAGATTAAAATACAGATGTGGTATTGTATTTATTTTATATACTTATATGATCATGTCTTACAAATCATTATATGAGAAACACAGAAAAAACCCAGTTTTGAACATGGATTTCCTTCTTTAAGAAATGTTAATAAAAAAAATATATACTATTATTCTTTAAGTGTTGACGAACCACTAACTTGAGAAAAACTATTGTTTGTTTGCGATACTTAAAGGGCAATTATTTATTTTAAAATGGTAACAAGCGACTAACTATAGAAAATTATTGTTTGTTTATATTTGAATAAATGTTAATTATATAAAGTCAGATCTAGTCTGCATGCTTGATAAAAACATCTTTCTCAGGTCGCCCATGTGTGTATTCCCCCGTCACCAGGGGCTGATACACAATTTGAAACATGACAGGGAAGCTCTGTCTGTAAAGCGCATGCAATCCATTTATCGGGAACTATAATTATTACGCATTCATCAAAGAAAATCAACAATTCTCAGAGTATGCTCTTCAAATAAGGAAACATTTAAAGTAAAGGACCAAGAATTAGATGAAGTTGACACCTTCACATATTTAGGAAGCATTGTTGATGTAGTTGGGGCAACAGAGGCATACATCAGAGCAAGAATATCAAAGGCTAGGAATGCATTCAACTCTTTGGGCAAGGTTTGGAAAGATATAACTATTTAAAATACGGACCAAGAGCAGGCTTTTCAATTCAAACACAAAGCCAGTATTGTTGTACGGTTGTGAGACGTGGAAGTTCACCAAAGTTCTCCTCAACAAACTACATGTAAATGCTTGCCTGAGGAAGATATTGGGAATCAGAAGGCCGGATAAAATTCGGAATGTGGAGCTATGGGGAAGTACGGGTCAGAAGAGGATTGCTGAGGAAGTAGGAAAGAGATTTTGGCGGTGGCTTGGCCACACCTTAAGGAAACCTCCAGAGAGCATCACAAATCAAGCATTAAGATGAAATCCACAGGGGTACAGGAAGAAGAGGAGACTAAGAACAATATGGAGGAGGCCCATGGAGGAATATATGAGAAGAGGGGGATAAACCTGGAAGAAGCTTCCGGAGCTAGCACAGGATATAGATGGTTGGAGGGCTGTCGTCAGTGGCCTATACCCTGACATAGGGTGAGAAGGCAATCCATCCATAATTATTATTATAACAATTATCCTCAGTCACAGCGATAATTTTCCTTAGCTCATCTTTAAAACAACACCGAGTACTCAACGCTTTTAATAATGTTTATTTCCTTTCTTTGTCTTGTCCAATTTCTAGTGGACCACGTGTGCAGAATCAAGGAGCCCCACATCCTTCGTTCCTTTGAAGGTCAAACTTATTTCTACGACTACCCATGTGTGCAGAACGTGGCAGAATTTCACCTTGATTTCAACGCTACCTACGGGATCGCCATCAAGGTCTTCGTCAGTGCTACTTACGACAAGTAAGAGCGCGAGCAGAGAAGCATGTTTACCCAGATTATTCATTAAAAACAGGATCATTCATATAATTTTATATTCAATTTGTCAAGGCTTTGCATGTCTGTGGCGTTGTGATCAAATTTTAGCTATTATTGTGCTCGCCCTACAGCTATGTCGGTAGAGCGTTGAGCTGATAAACTGCGATCAACAGGTTCAAATCCCCAGTCCCGGCAGATTTTTTTTCTTGGCTTACTTGTTGTCCCAGCAGTAAATGGGTAGCTAGATTTCTTGAGATCCGTCGAAGGTAAAGTCGGCGTGGCAAGCAATGGCAAACTACCACACTAAGGCGTATGCCTTAAAATTTGGGCACTACTTCAGATTTCTTTTACGTCCATTCATAATTATTGGAACAACTTTACTTAACCCAAGTCTAAGAAGAATAGCCAGTTATAGGCAGCGAAAGATAGACATATTATTTTCTGTATGCTAGCTGGCAAGCGCTGATAATCAGCTGTTTTACTGTGTGCTCCCAAGGGAGTTAAGATACCGTCTAACTGTGACATGATTAGTATTTGCTGCTCCTCTTGTTTTCGATGTATGAGGAACATAAAGGAAGTCTCGACCCTAGATTTTCCCTAAATGGCATGAAAAGTAAAGAGCGTTCTTATATAGCGCGTTTTCACTAAATCAATATGCCCAGCGCACTTTACATGTATTTTCTGGCAGGTAATTACATTACAAAATCCTTCTCAACCTCCTGCATTCAGAGGTGCAACCAAATGAAATGCACTTTTATCTAGCATACTGACAAGATCTGACTTTTCCTATAAGCTGGTACTCATTTTACACCTGGCTACGTTAGAAAGTGCATGTAAAGAGCCTTTCCCATGAACCTGACATCTTATAATACATGGATGAGAGCCCGTGACCTTTCGATCACCTGCTCAAAATGTCTACACTAGACCACAAGAAATGTATTAGCTAGATTTTTTTCGTTTCTTTCCTTATATAGATTCTTGTCTTGTCTCTAAGAGGTTATTTTATATTCTTAATGTATTAATTAGTATTAGCTTTAGATAATATTCTTATACAAATCTCGTTCAATTCAAAAGGGCTGTCAATACATTACCAAAGTGAAAAATGAAACATGTACGTTAACATCAAACACATTGAATATATTTTTAAGCGCATTAAATTATTGAATTTTAAATTATCAGTTATTACATCAATGAGTGATGCTCTTTGGCACAAAACATGACCAAGTATATTCACCTCCCCTGCACTTTATTTTTCCTCAAATCACAAAAAGATCGATGACAAGGGCGTGGTTATCATTTGGGCGGAATAACATTTTTATTAAAATAAGATAAAGAAAATGTGCATACATATGTAAATACATAAATAAAAAAATATATAAATGATTAAATAAATAATAACATAAAAATGCAACGCGGGGGGGGGGGGGGGGGGGGGGGGGGGGGGGGGGGGGGGGGGGGGGGGGGGGG
>JASKDV010174572.1:0-13263 GCA_032466395.1 Aegires albopunctatus | reverse complement strand
ATATATATATATATATATATATATTTTGTGTGCCTTAATCTGATTCCATATTAGAAAATGGTTAATTGATATTTATTTACAATTTTCAAAATCTCAATCTCGTGCCAAAATTGCTGGAGGAATGATTGTTAAAGATGTTGTTTATGAGTATAATAATACATTATAAACACTTATAATGCACCATACATTTTTAAAATAAACAAGATTGCTATAATCATCACAACAATCAGAATGATATAGAAAAAGCAAATTGTCTCTTGAAATTTGATTGATTAGATAAATATTAGATCAAGTTTAAGTTTGATGCAATTTTTCAATAAGTATGACACCTGATTTGTATAGATATAGGCCTACTGCACAAAGGACCTACGATATATTTCTATTTTAATTATGCCCATTACATTATTAAAAGAAAGATGATAAATCTATGATTGATAGGCAAACTTGGGCTGAAAAAAAGAGATTGTATTTCTATTGTGGAGTCGAAAATTTTATTTTGATTAATACTTTCTATAAACCTTACTAGTCAGTCTCAATAAGCTTATCTTAAGCAGACTCAAATTGTGTCATGTAGGCCTATTTACCATGTTAATGTTAATTATATTTGGCATTTTTGTAGATCCTTCCTTTGAACACTAGTCTCAAACATGGTAAGGCGTACAAATTTGTGCAGGTACAGGGCAAACTGAGGAGATGTTGTAGCCTACCTGTTAAGGTAGAAGAAAGCACAGAGAACATCTGCTGGATAGTTTCTTCGACAAGAATAAAGTCTCAATATAATACTATTAATATTTTTATCAACTACCAGGACCCTAGGTATTTGATTTTGATAATGGAATGCTGGTCATGATTCATGAAATACACATAATGTTTTATTAAATATATGTTCCCATTTTTAGATACAACAAACTGGAATGATAAAAATAAAATGATATAGACAGACTGTTTTATTAAATTATGCATATCATCGTTATTGATTTATTATTCGTTATTTCTTTGACGTTTCAAGCTGGATTCATATGATTAATAGTTACAAGAAACTGTAAGTTACTGTAAGTACTTTTTCTTGGTACACATACATGCCATACATGTACTAAACTAATGTGATTTTATTGATCAATTGAAATAACAATTTTAAGTCTGAAGAAGATTGTTTGAAATAAGCTTTTTATCGTTTCAGTCAACGTTTGATGATGCCAACTGTTGAATAACAAATCATATGAGAAATAAAGTAAATGTTGAATAAAAATAAAATGAGTAAAGATCTTATCCAAAGGATGTGATGGTAACGATAATAAAACATTAATTTTTTTTTAGGTTAAGATAGAAATAATGTTGAATCTTTACCCAATGGATTTTATCAAGGTCATGCAAGAAAACTTGGGGGGGGGGGGGGGGGGGGGGGGTTAGGTTAGGCTTTATAGTGTAACTTAGCATAAGGGCAGTGTTGTGGTTCAGCTGTTGTTCATTACTTGCTTTTAAGGAAAATGGGCTAAGGACCTGTTAAGACCAAAAGCTATAGCCACACCTCTATCCTCTATTCTCTCCCTGTCAGTGACCCGCACATCTAAAATCTAAGGGAAATAATGTTTGGGTGCTGAATTTTATCTCAACAAAAGAAGGTCAGTTTGACTGCAGTTTACCACTGTGAGCGGACAAAAATACTTGATTATGTACCTCAGCTTGAGACAAAGTGTGAATAAGTTTGCTTACAGCCTTTGGTTTCAACAGGAGATCCTATTTATGGTCCCCTTTATGGGTTAGTAAATGTAAAGCCACAATTGAAAATGAATAGAATAAATGAACAAGAATAAAAAAAATAACTCAACTAGATTAAAGATAAAACAAGACAAATTTGAGGTTTCGGTTGAAAAACCTTTGTCATGAAACAAATTAACAAAGAATTATAGATCTAGATGAAAAAAAGAATAGCTTCGAAAAAGAATATACACTTGGCTTACTTTTTCAATTCTTTCTTATTTTTTTCTTGACAAAAGTTCTTCAACCAAAGCGTCAAATTTGTCTTGTTTTGCCTTTATTCTAGTTGAGTTTTTATTTATATAATATATTCTTGTTCCCTTTTTCCTTTATGGATTAGTGCATTGTCCCCAAAAGTGACCATTATTTCGAAGGTATAAGTAAAAGAAAATTTTGCCTTTGCTTTTATTTTTTTATATTTTTTTATTCAATTTTTATTCAATTTATGTGCATATATATCATTTACAATTGTTTCTGTTGTTTTTTTAGAGCTTTCTATTCTTTGATTGAATACCCACCATGTATTGAAAAAAATGAATTAATGGTACCATTACCACATGCATTACAAGAAGTTCCATTCGCATCAACTAAGTGCATTTTATTTATACACGTATATTGAGTTACTTTTCATTTAAATTGGCTTTGCTTTTATTCCTTTCAAATCTATTTGATATGTTTGCATTTTACACTGGTACTACCCACCCTCATTCATATTGTCAATTCCCTATCTGGTTCCAGAGGGTAAAGAATAGGGCCAATGCTTTCTCCCCATGTGCGTAAGAGGCGACAAAGGGAATGGGAGCTTCTTCTCCCATCGCAACTTTATCTTCTTTCTATCAGGCTGTTTTCTCCCCTCGAAGGAGGGAGGAGGTTTTGCTGGGGAGGGAAGGAGGCATATAGCTGGTAGCCATCCCCCATTCGTGTGCATTTCTCGATT
Source organism: Aegires albopunctatus (assembly GCA_032466395.1). NCBI lineage: Eukaryota > Metazoa > Mollusca > Gastropoda > Nudibranchia > Aegiretidae > Aegires > Aegires albopunctatus. The sequence continues at coordinate 10,568 of JASKDV010174572.1, read as the reverse complement.
TTAAAATGCTATTGTGGTCACTTGCTAATTAGAGGGACCAAGTACTTATGTACACAAAGGGCGTTAGAAAAATCCTGGGTGGTCTTCGTGGTGCATTTTTTAGTGCTTGATGGCCATCATTATTTAGGTTTTTTATTTTTGAGAGATGATGTTTTTTTCTCCTGTAAATCATCTCTCCATTTAGTTATCTTTATTATTATATGTATTGTATACTTATTATTTGAAGTGCTTCTTTTCCTCCTTGGCGACTTTCTTTTCCCTATCTTCTAAAATCTATTTCTTCTACTTTTGCTTTTACTTTTATCATTTCACTAGCTTATCATTTTACTTTTTCATGGGCTCTGAGATAACTTTAGTAGTTGACTGAGCCCTTAAACTCCAAATAACTAACTATTGTCAATTTGCTTAAGATTCTTGTTTGGTATTCCTTCTTGTTTAACCCTAATTGTACAAATGGCTTATTTTTGGTATCCCAGTCTCAGTACTTGTTATTTTATTTGTCCCTATATATATGAAATCCATAGAATGAATGAATGAATAATACTTTGAAATGTTCAATACTCCTGGAAAAATCTGTTTGCCAAATGCATTGTTTACAATATTAATTTATATCTCTTGACTTTGATGTCACCAAAGAAGTAGAAAATGGTAAATTCAATAATACATAACAAATTGAGTTTGTCACCCCTATCATAATTATGAATTTGATATTTCTATAAATTGGGGTAAATGCGTCACTGACTCCCTTTCATATAAATATACATCAAGAAGAAAAATTGTTATAAGTTATATGATTGAATTAAATTTAAATCACCTGCTTGAAGCCATCCAGATAAATGATATGAAATTATTTTATTTTGTTTTGTATTGAGTTTAAAAAACCCTAACCACTACTTTAGTGAAATTAAGATTCTCTTTATTTTGATAAATCTTATTGGTCTATTACAATATGGGCTACTCTATTCCATAGAAAAACTATTAATCCAGGCATTGACAGCAAGAGGTGGAAATAGGCATAAATTATCTCGCTCGTAAAAATTAGTTAGTTGGAATTAGACCCAGTCCACCATAGTCGGTGACCACAGGGTTGAATCAAGTTGTTTCTTCAATGAACGATATATATATTAAGCTGTGTCTAGAAGAATGTCACATTAGTGTAAATAATCATAATATGGTAGTGGTAGGGTAAATAGTTTCTAAAATTTGCAATCTCATGTAAAAATTTGAATATGACATGAAAAAAACCCAGACGGATGCTGAGGAAGGTTTTGAACTCAGAGCATTGGGTTTGCTGTGCAGCAGTGCCTTATACTTATATACCAATGGGCATCTAGCCTTCCAAATGTGCCCACATCTCATTCTTATCATTTCTAATGATAATCTTCTCTTTAATTCTGACTGGTTTGATTTCTAATTCTAATTTATCATGAATATTGACAAGCACAAGCAAATCTTGCATTTTTGTCGAGCTGAATACTCAAGTACTGGTACTGCTAGATTTGGTTAATTGCTTGACTAAAAATGAAACGGCTGTTGTGAGGTGGGATTTCATAGAAGTGCATTTCTTTTGTGTTGCTTAAACTTAAATAATTTTCAGTTCTAGTTAAGTGGGTTTATTTTGTTCTGCATTTTTAAACTTTTTTTTTATGAAATGAAATATTTTAAGTGAAATCTTAATTCAAAGTAGGAGATCAATAAATCGGCATCATAGTAAATTTGCTGATGCTGATTTATTGATTGTAACATGCCTGCTATGAATTAAGATTTTTTTCTTTCTATAATTATAACCTTACCACAACATAATCAAATCACCATTTTCATTGCTCTGGTCCTGATTTTTATAATTCAAGCATTCATTTTTAGCCACCAGATATTTAATTAATATTATTTTAATTTGCTAAAAATTAACATCGTAACCTGAAAAATATATTTCTTCTCATTACATGTACTAGCTGGATAGCCCCGTTCTACGATCCGAGATAGATATGTATTGCAAAGGTGAAATGATCTATATCTTCTAGATCTATAGATTTAGCTAGAGGCCTATAAAATCTAGATCTATCTAATCGTTTGGTTCATCAAAGTGAATTCACATATTATTATAGGCCATCAATAGATCTAGATGCTAGATCATTTCACTTTTTTAATAGAAAAGAATAGAATCTAGATCTATCCAATCGTGTTCGATGTTCCAAATGTTGTATTTCTTCACATTTGTAATAGAAAGAAATTCTATTTCTATCTAGGGGCCTAATTGTGGTTCCCAGTTCCCAATCTGCCTCCAGATCTATCCAGGGGCGCAGGCCTAATCAAGCTGGCGGAAATGGAACACATGGTACAGGCAGCCATTCACAGTTCGACTTGCTTCTCATCAGAAATGCATTAATACATTTTTGCTCTTTATGCTACAAATGTTGCACTTGTTAAAATATTATTACCACTCCAATTCCCAATGCTTTTTACAATTTTGTGCCATTTTCGTGTGTCTAGGAGGTGTGGAAATGCTCGGTTAGGAGGTCCTCGCATAATACATGTACACAATTATGGCCAACAGACACTACGCAGATGTCAAGTCAAAAGCCGATATTTCTTGAAAAAAACAAAAGTTGTTCTTTACCTTAGTATGTATGAATTTCACTCAAACTCAAACCAACTGGTGTTGCTTATTATTGAATAGATTAGTTTATGTCAAAAAGCTAAGTTACAACTAAAAGCCATGGAGTAACTGGTTGTATGTACACTGTATTATTATGTATTTTCCCCTTAACAAATCTGAGTCATTCTGCCATATATTCGCAACTTTACTGAGAGATTGCATATAAACACTTCCATTTGCGGTTGCTGAAGGCTATTCACGTGGAAAGTTCAGTTAGAAATCAAAACATAACCTCTGGTTTGTTGACAACCTCCTGAAATCAAGTCACGCCAATGGTTTCTTTTGATTTTAGGGAGTGGTCACGACTAAAAAGTTTGAAGATGGCAACAGAGGGCCGATAAGTACGTTTGATAAAGACACAAACCAATTTTAAAAAATACTTAGCGACCGAATGAGGTGTCAATTTGTCGAATAACTAAGGAACATAGAAAGTTTCAAGTCGATTGGAGCAGCAGTTACGGCGCTAGAGCGCATACAGAAAAAAGACTAATTTTTTAAAAATATAGATGTAATAATCCTATTATTTTTGCATTGAAGGCGATGAACATAGTGGCAGAATGATATACCCCTTTTCTGGGGAAAAAAAAAACATTTTGCAGCTGTTCTCTTTCAGAAGTTTGGTCGCTGCCTGATTCCTGTCTCAAATTCAAATTAACTATCATACTGTTTAAATTTCACCTCAACTGTTGTCATTTTGTCAGAGCAATATATCATTCTTTAACAATTTATTAATTCCATTTTTCAGATACATCTATTTAGTATTTACACAATAAAATTTTTAATTTATGTAATTTACTTCCATGATTTTGTAACGGTTCTTATTAAACTGCAATAAGATGTCAGTTTTAATTAAAATGACAGAGCACTGGTGATTATTTGTGCCCTATTTGTATGGATGCTTACATAAAGATGACCCTACAGACAACTTCTGCAATAAGTAAAATGTCTTACGTCTACTATCCCTACATGATTGACCTATTATGTCTTCTTAACACCTGAGTAAACAAAAATACAATCTTAAGTGCTTTCCTGTTATCATGTTGACAAGATCTTAAGCTACCTTTACCAGTTATCTCTTTTTATCTGAATAGTGAAATAGGGTGAGGAAAAGATGTAAAAAAACACCCCCAAGAACTTAATGTTGGATCTAGGATCTAGTGCCAATCACAATTGACCATCTTTCAATAAATGTCATACAAGCCACACACTCTTTCTTTCCTTTTCTCAAGGAAAACTATAAAGCTAACTACTGAGTTACCGATAAGTCAGATGTCGTTTCCTAATGCAGTGATTCTATCCTGCTTAATTATTTATTAATGGTTACACTTACAGGTCATTGGCAATGGGTCATAAGGGTTGACATTTTTCTTGTCCCATTCACCCGCTTGAAATTTTTTAAAATTCTACATGAGAGTTGAGAGCCTGGATATTGGTCCCAGCAGGAATGACAAGGTAACTGGCTGTAAAAATTGAAGATAAACCTGTCAACATCCAAAAGCTGTCGTATTTGAGCCTTAAGTATTGCAAGTCTTCTCCAATATGTTCTGCATTGCTGTCAATTTATTGTACAGCTAATCATGCTCACTCATACTCATACCTGCATATAAATTTATAAATTGACAATATGTATAGATAGAAGATGTAACAAATGGGTCAGCAGATAGGGTTTCATTCGTTTAAAATTTCCAAAACTGAAAAAGTTTTTATTTTTCAACTCAAAAGACATTCTAAGGACAACACAAATTATCAATTTAGGTAAAGAACAATTTATGGACAACACAAATTATCGATCTAGGTAATGAACAATTTAAGAACAACACAAATTATCTATCTAGGTAATTAATATTTTAAGGACAACACACATTATCAATCTAGTAATGAATAATTTAAGAACAACACAAATTATCAATCTAGGTCACTTACAGGCCCATTAGGCGATTATGGCAAAAAAAAGTTGCCCTTCCTTAAACTGATGCAACAGATCTTTGCTGGATCTGTCAACAAGATGATTCTCGTAATGCGAGAGCATTAAGCCAGCAGGATGGCGAAAGGAAAGCTGCTTGTACAACAATGATTGACCATTTAGAAAGAGTGACAAGGGAGTGGTCTGTGTATACCACAATTTGTCAAGAGGTCAAGAATGGATTGCCCGTGAACTCTATGTTAGGGTGTAGAGCAGCCACAGCATCACCCTGCAGGGGGTGATCTCGCAGACATCACAGCAGCAGCCCACAAAAAACGTAAGAATAAACCCTACTACTATACAACATTGACAGAAGCGCAGAAAGAAGAGGTCATTTACTGGCTAAAAGACAATCCCTCTATCTACGCAAAGAGACTGACAGATTATAAAGACTCGCAGAAGAAAAAGAAGCTATGGGAGGACAAAGCTACTGACATGGGTGTTGAGGTGGCAGATGGGTGTGGGAGTTCTCCTTCATCAAAGACCACATCGAAACTGTGGAACGCAGAAACGTGGTGAGCATCCGTGGTACAGGGAGGGGAACACCAACAACAGCCACAGCTACTGGGCCAGCAGTACCCCCACCAACAGAAGACATCATCCAGTCAGACTCTGGGGCAGAGTCCCAGTCTACAGAGACCCCCTCTGGGAGACTCTCCAGAGTGGTGACTTGAAGCGAAGTCTGATTGAATTTATGTTGGGCAGGAAAGGTGGTCCATCCACCTTTGCCATACATATAGATGAGAGTCTAGCACAGCTTCCTGGGGACATCAAACGGGACACAGAGATCAAGCTCTTGAAAGTGCTACACGAGGGACAGAGGCAGGCTGCCTTGCCATGCCGGAATTCCACTTTCGAATGGTCGAAGAAGTAGTCATGGAACTGGAAAGATGTGGTGCTACTGTTGTTAGCATAATTAATGATAACAATCGAGTGAACCAACGATTTTTCTCCATGTTTGAAAGCTTTGATTCACAAACTCCCTGGATTGTACGAACACCAGGTAACGAACTGAAGCCTCTGTCCCTGATGTACGACACTGTGCATCTTCTGAAAAACATCCGGCTCAACAGCTGGCTCACCGAAAAGACCCAAACACTCAACTTTTTAGATGATGATGGCAACACTATGAGTGCAAGCTGGTCTGACCTGAGACTTCTGCACAATCACCAAAGTAATCTTCCCCTGAAGTTGGCCCCTTTGAGTGCAGCCTCCATAAAATCAAATAATATCGAGAAACAGAATGTCAAGTTGGTCTTCAATTAAGACTCCATCCACACTAGAAACGGCGACCTTCATCAGCCTGGTTCTTCAGTTTTGGAAGGTTGCCAATGCCAAAACCCTCTATCTTGATGTAAAACAACGAGATCAAGATCGAGCAATTGTGAGCAATCTGCACTCTCACCCCATTGCAGTTTTGCAATCATGGGCTTCTCGTGCAAAGGAGATGGAGGCAGTTTCAACTCCACGGATGAAGAAACTAACTGCAGACACTGCTAAGGCCATTGAATGGACATGCAAATGCCTCATAGACTTATGTTCTTATCTGCTGAATGTGGAATCCCCCCTACGTCACCAGTATGTCCCTTTAGGGATTTTCCAACAAGACGACATAGAGAAACACTTTGCTCATTTCAGGATGAGTGCCGGATGTACATATTACATCACAGCAGAGGACATTCAGCACACCCATGACGCAGACAGAGCTAAATTGATGCTGGAATCTACAGCTGGCGAGCAAATCAACTATGGCATCGCAGGACATTCCTGTAATCTTTGTCAAACAGATTTGACTGATGCTGAAGTTTCCAGGAATGTTGAACTTCAACCTACAAATTGAACTAATTGCCATCAGAAGGATTGTCAATATCCTGATGAAACGCTTTGCCCTCCTTCAGACTCAGACGCATAAATCAAAGGAACCGAATATGAACAAGAAAATGAAAGTTGCAAAACTCATCCCAATCCCAGTAATCCCAGCATCGAGATGGTAAGTCTACGCTGTGACTGTGACTGTTTGTGATTTTCTAAACTGTGTTTTTTGTTTTTGTTTTACTTAAAGTAGTCAACTGCTTTATTTTCCTGTCAGGATTTACTCATATTATATTTCTTAAATTCCCATTCTATATTTCTGCTCGTTAATGTTTGTTGATTTTGTTTGGTTGTCACCATCTTTTCTCACTCTTTGCAACAATGTAACAAACAAAATCCATTCTCTTCATACCCTTACGAACTCAGGGACAAAACACTCTTATGTTGTATCAATTGCCTGTCGATTATTACTAACACCCCCTTCCCAACCCTTTTCCCACACACCTACGAACACTTCCTTCCCTCCTATCATACTCACTTTATGTATTTCAACTTGAAACCTCCCCTTCACCTTCCCACAAAAAATAAAACAAAACAAAACAAAAAAGCAAGAACAAAAACACATACATACACAAACATGTTATATTATGAATGAACAATTCTTTTTCGTCTGTCGATTTTTCTTCAATCATTCCGCATTCTTCGTTCTCAACTCATTGCTTTCTGCACCATTTTTCTTAGTACAATTACAATGTACACATAGTAGGCCAATATAAAGTATTGTATTTATAATTGCATATGTACCGGGACCGTGTTTTAATAAAAGAAAGAAAAAAAAAGCACTGATTATCGCGAATTTTAATAACTTTCTCTTAGATCTAGGGTAATGCGCCTAATGCGCAAAGAACCGCTATCAACTATCAGTCTCTCTAGGCGAGCGGGCGAGCTCTCTCAACCGCCTTCAACACAGTACAACACACTAGCGACTGCTAGGCTCGTTAGGATGTGTACGCTCAGGTCAGATCTGACCATGGATGCAGCATGTTGTGCTGCGCCTTGGTAATGTATTCTGAGGAAGTGTGGTTACCCAGGCACGCCTTTCCCTCAGAGCTTGAGTTTTCCTGCTTTTTCAGAGGAGAGACAACGTCACTACGTCTGAATAGGAGAAGTTTGTAAGGGTGTTTTTCTAAATGAAACCATAGTAGGAATTGAATTTTGCCAGGGTGGCGATCGGAACGGCCTGCTCTTATTTTATCGATTTTCAACCACCAAGGGTTCTTTTGCATTTAAAAAGGCACATGGGACCTCCAAGTTTCTCGTCGTCTCCGATAGGAAAAGGCACTAATTCCTGCCTACCACAGGATAAGGGAACAGAAGAGATTCGAAAGAGAAAAAAAAATCGGATTTCAATACAAAGTCTGCTCCCACCGGGATTCGAACACGTGTCGAGTGCGATAGCTCAGTAGGTTACGGCGCTAGCCTACGAAGACAAAACGACCCCCGAGTTCGGGCTCGCTAAATATTATAAAGAACAAGTAAAATTGACAATAAAGAGAAAACCTACATTACTATTTCTATTTCCATTTCTCATGTAAGCGCTGTTGTCAAAAGCAAGGTGTTCTCCGTTATACTTTACAGCTGGTACTAAGGCTTGGTCTTTTTTCCTATCAAGAAAAAGAATAACATTGTGATTTCATTATTGTCTTTTCAAGTGCATTCGGGTATTATTAACAGAATAAGTAGAAATATTGATAGATTCAGCCTAAGGCCACTAGCATGGTGGAAGATAGTCAAAAGCAGTCTTGAAAAGAGTATTTGCAAACTAAATCCTTTATAGCAAAACTTCGCACAATAACTCTATGCAGACTCGACAATAAAATCAACGTGGGCTGTCGTGAGTGAAATTCAAGCACATTATGGCATATCGTTTTGCAGGTACACTTTTCTAGACATCTCTGGATAAGTCTGCCACAATATTGTTCATTGTACCGTTTCCTCCTCCGACAGACCACGAAGCATATGACTCCCACAGTCAATCCAATCAATAATGCCAGAATAAAAGCAGGTATCCAAATTGGAAACGAAGTTGAACTCTGTGAATAAATTAAAGAGTAAAATTGAATGATTCATTTTCTGCAAATGAGGGTTTACTATGAAAATAAACTAGATCTATATAGAGAATGGGTTAATTTCTAATGCCTGGATAATGTATTGTTGAAACAACCCAAACGATTTTGGAAATTCTGGTTTCTTGCTATTATTATTATTGACAAATTGATATCATTAAAATTTATTCTTTAGTCTAACAATTGTAGCAAAGTAAGGTAAAAGTCGTTCTTATATAGCGCACCTATCCACTGCTTAACCGTGCCCCAAGGCGCTTTACAATGACTATTTTACTCCCCTGACCGACAGCAACACTGAAGTCTTAGGACACGGGCAACGTTGTCGTAAAATTGCAAATTGAAATTCCAATAATTGTCCAGGACACACCGCTAATAACCTGTAGTTATCGAGAAAATTTTGCGCTTAACGGAATACGATCACACCAAGTCACCCAGGCGACCGGTGTCGGTGAATGGAGCTGCTCGAGTTTGACTAGGCCCCCGACACCCCAAATATACCACCCAACAAAAACATTTAAAGAAAAAACAAAACGTTTCCCTCGGGAAAAGTAAATACTTTGATATTGATAAATGAATTAGATGATAAACAATTGAGAAATAAATAAAATATTTAAATAAATAAATAAAGTTTGAATATAAAGATAATTGTAGAAAGGAAGAGAATAAGAAAGAAAGAAAGAAAGAAACGCAAAACATTAAAAGTCCAAACAGAATAGCAACAAAAACTACAAAGCTACCAAGAAAATGAAACGCGAGGTCCTCCTGCATCAAAATGACAGGAAAGATACCAAAGCTTATCTAAATAGTATAAACTCCTTATTAAAGGTAATAGTCTATAGTTGCACCCCCCCCCCCCCTTTCCTTCCCCATGCCCCCAACCTTTGCGCAATTTAGCAATTTGCATTTTTATCCCTTGCTAAATTAGTACCTACCAAGCAAGAAAATTTGTGATTTTGATGAAATCTCATCCCTTTTGTATTGTAATTATTGGAATTTCAATTGGCAATTTTCCCCAGGGCTAGACTACAACACTGGATTGGTCAATTAGAACGCAGTGAACACCAAAATGTACTTTAAAAAAAAAGCTGAGATTGAATTTAAATACACAAACGAATAATAGAGGTGAAACTAAATTCTACACAAAAGATAATGCTCTCTAATTTATAATAGTGTCATGCCAACAGACCTGTTTTGCTGCTTCGGGTAAATACTCTGGAAGTACAAAGATAAAGAATTCATGAAAAAAATCCAAACAATTGTTATATTGAACAGTTTGTGAACTACCATCATCGAATTCAGTATCATATCTTTATCAATATCATCATCCTCATCGCCATTCATTTAATTCTAACAGTAGCAACAACAGGATAATGATGAGTTTATGGTCTGTAATCCTGCATTAGAGCAAATAACAAAAAAAAAAAAAACAAAAACACAAAGCAGTTATAACACTTAACTCAAGTTTAAACACTCTGTGAAGTGTACATGACGCAGCCGCTTTGGTTGACGCTTGACGCTTGCAAGCATGCAGTTGTAATCCCAAACGTCTAAAATGTTGGTCTAATAATGCGCTATTGGGAATCGAACACCCAAACGTTTACATGCAAGTCAATCACACTAATCCCTCGACAATGGTGCTATCCTACCTCCGCCACAGAGAGCAATAACGGTAATGACAATTTAACAATACAGCAGTCCTTTAGTAACTTATCACTTTGATTTGAGAACGATTACAGTAAGATGTTCTTTATGGTCGACCTTACCTGAAGTTGATTTGGGTTCAATGGTGGTAAAAGTTGCATCACATCGAGTGCCCGTGTAAGGATATGTGCAAACGCATGTATAATTGGCCCTATCACCACTGAAAGGGTGCACAACAAATTGTATCAATTACAGAACGAGCTTTATGGCATATTTTAATTGTAATATATCAAGAGAGAGAGAGAGAGAGAGAGAGAGAGAGAGAGAGAGAGAGAGAGAAAAGAGAGAACAGAGAGAGAGAGAGAGAGAG
>JASKDV010174561.1:0-13265 GCA_032466395.1 Aegires albopunctatus | reverse complement strand
ATTTTACCTGAAGATTGTACATCATCTCTGTACATGAAACTTCGAAGTAGTGAACTCAACAATGTCAATCTAAGTATATATATATTAAAAATATTTGTGAAGCATTACAAAATATAATAATACTTAGAATCAATATAGTTGAAACCACAACTTCAACGTTTCGTGTCAATACACTCCTCCTCAGGTGGCCATATTTACTAGAGGAGGAGTGTCTATGGCTAAAGCTTAATGCTTGATTTAAATCTAGATCTAGAATAAGAGAAATTATTGAGCGGAGCTAGATCTTTTTTATTTAAGGCATACGGATTCGCGTGGAGTTTTGCTATATTGCTTTCAATGCCAACTCTACTTTCGCCGGATCTAAATAGATCTAGCTACGCTTTCACTGCTGGGTCGACAGGGAAGCCGCACACACCCACACACGCACACACGCACACACCCACACACCCACCCACACTAAATGAAATAATATTTTGATGGATTGAAATATAATAGATTTTAAAAAGGAGAAAAAGCTGATCACAACAGAAGAAAAAGAAAAAAGCTAGTCAATATAAAATGAACTTCTTGATCGAGTGATAGATCTAAATCTAGATCTAGATCTAGATCTAGAATCTAGAAACTAGATCTATCTGGAATAGATCTCGCTAGAATTTTAATGAACAGATTCAGTTTCTATGGTTCGATTTTAGATCTAATGTTTCTAGGTAAACCATAGACGTTGTATAATGTCTATAATCTAGACCAAAATATCATTAGATCTAGATGTATTCAAAGTATCCCCACTATGTTTTTCTCTATTTTAGATCTAAGTTCTAATCCAGCAACTGAAGGCCCAGAAGTCGATGTATTCAAATTCAAGAGGAACTATGAACTGCCGTAAATCGGAACATGTGACCTGTCGTAAAACGACCAGAAGCAGTAAATGTCTTCAAAATGTCATTATTTACATCATAATTTTTATTAAGATTTTGTCCGACCATATTTGGGAGGTATAATGATAGTTCAATATGTAAAAATCCCAAAGCTGCCCATTCAGTGGTTTCGGAGGAAATCGATGACATGTGTAACCCAATGTGTACCCTATCCTCTTTTATAATATAAAGATTATATATATAAATATATATATATATATATATATATATATATATATACATATATATTGTAAAAGACGACGCCACTGTTTCACATGCAAAAGGTAAATTAAGTAGGTTAATAGTCAACGACATAAACGTGAATCCCGTGCTCGCGGGTAAAGTGGAAGTCTCTTGGTGTCGAAAATAAGTAATATTAAGGACTAAATTAAGGCCACCATACACACACTACGCAGGTAAAGTGGCAGATCTGGACTGTCAAGTCATAAAACCTCGATCATAGTTGCAAGATAAAGACCGATTTTTAAGGAAAAATATTAATGTAATATGCCATGTTATGCATGAATTTCACTCACACTAGCTGTTATAAAATCTACTACACTATATTAAAAGAGCTAAGTCAAGCCATGATGGAGTAACAGGTTGCACGCAGTAGGTTATGTATCACTTTTTTCCTGAAAAAAATACGGAATATTCTGCTATGTAATCGCGACCTTACAGAGAGATCATTTGAACATTTTCATTTACCATTGCTGAAGGCTATTCACGTGGAGCTTGCAGACAAAGATCAAAACAAAAGCTTTGGGTTTTAGACCTCCTTAAATCAAGCCATGCCAATGGTTTGTTTTGATTAAATTGAATGCAGCACATGAAAAGTATTGAGCAAATTCGTGGATCTTCCATGTGGTCTCGCAGTAAGGGTTGAATGATCCAGAGTTTCCCTAGAAAGACTATGTTGCATGCTCAATCCGTCATGGTTTAACATCTCTCGCTGATATTGCCACTTAGTGAATTCCTCAAAAGTAAGAAGAGCTGTTGTGATCGAAAGTCATGCATTACATGAAGCATTTTGCTGCTATTCTTTTCTAGGAAAAGTCTTGATTATTCTGCCACTATGATCGCGGTCTTATAACAGAACAATGATCGCGGTCTTATAACTGAACAATGATCGCGGTCTTATAACTGAACAGTTCAAATTTGCCATTTTATCTCCGTAGTGTGTGGTGGCCTTTACTGTCAATTGAACGAGTTTAAAATATTGTTTGATCATCATGGTTCACGCTGAGATCATGAAGTCTATCCTGCCCCAAAGATACCGAAAGTCATAGCCACGGGGTAAAGATTGAATGAAAAATGAAAAAATTAGATTCCTTGTAATCGTTCAATCCAATGTGCCTACTATTGACATATAAGAGAAATGGCCGTGTTTTCATTTCCATTCTTCTTGAGATTTGGACAAACAAACATATTCTATTTATAGATCTATGATCCATGATCATTTCTGACCGACCAAGCACATTGGTGTATTTTCGGTAGATGGGCTTCCTGATTTATCCATTAAGATACATACAAACATACATACGTACATACATACGTACAAACATACATACATACATACAATCTGAATTTGACAAATTTAACAACAACAAAAAACGTTTTTAGGGAAATTCATATTTATTATATCTTAACAGATTGCTATATATTTTTTACCAACCAAAGTATGGAACATTAAGCCACGATGGTCGAAGTCTACGTCACCAAATATTATTGTATTACACTACTACTTCTATTCCCAATCATTGGAGTTATAGCATTGATTTTCATCTACAGGTCGGTCATTGACCTTGCGACCTTTCTTATGGAAAAGCAATGACGTAATTAACTATTTCTTATTACCTACAGTTGTGTCAGTATCAATAACTATCTTTATTCCCCTCTTCTTTTCCAGGACCGATCACGCAACTTAAGTCAGGTCTAGACAACGTCCATTCCAAGAGTAATTTCTTTTAAGCATCGAAGTCGTGTTAGTTTGTCTGTGGTGTAACATTCCTTACTAATTTACAATATGTTTGTGTTGTGTGGGATGTTTTCTTTCAAGTTTTGCCTCTTTCATTATTTATTTTTTTTCTTTGTCAACAAGCAATGAATTTATTTAATTTTTACAGAAAAGCTACTAAGCAACTTTGACTGTCAACGTTTAACGTTTTCTTTAGTACATGTACATTGCAGCGAATTATTGTCTTTGACTGCCTGCTATTTTTGTCTTGTTTTCATATTTTTCTCTCTCTCAACCACTTTTCTTTTCTCTCTCCTTCCATCCGGTCTTCTCTCCCACTTTCTCTCTCCCTCCTCCGCCTTCGCCCCTCCCCTCACTCTCTCTCTATTTATCTCGTTATCATCCTCTTTCTCTCTTTATCTTCCCAATAAAATATAGAAAAAGAAGATACAAACATTTCTTTTCCCCAACTGTTGTCATGTATTTTTCACTTCAAATTTGGATGTGATGTTTGGAAGATTGTGAATTATGGCCTTTCCTACTACAATGTATTGATAATAATTTTTGTATAATAAAGATTGATATCATATACAGGATGAAAAATGAAAAAAGGATGATATGCCATTGTTGTGCTATATAGAGAATCTTATATTCTCTTATCTATCTATCTATCTATCTATCTATCTATCTATCTATCTATCTATCTATCTATCTATCTATCTATCTATCTATCTATCGTAATTATCCATTAATTCACCTATGCAACTCGCTCTTTCTATCTAACTTTCTTTCTATCTATCCCGATCTACATCTAATCTATCTCTGTTTACCAATAAATTAATTTTATTTAAAGATTAACTACCATCTATCTAATCTTTTTCCTAACTCTCCCTCTATCTACAATCATCACCTCCTCTAAATTTCAACATCAAATACTTTTTATTATTCAATGACACTACATGGTTACCTTAAAGATTGCGTAATGTTCAGACGGACCCTCTTCCCCTCCTCCTCCCCTTTGTCCATCCCTTTTCTTTCCTCCAACATCTCATTCTTCTTTTTCATGAACGCTGATCTAGTCGTCTCCAAGACCGATTTTAACCCTACCCTGTTGTTGCCCGTCCCCATAGGCAAACGTAGCTCTCCTTGGCATCGCCACTTCCCCAGTCTACTTCAATCTCATCTTGAACATCCCAGAAAACATTATTTTCGTGTTCAGCTCATCATCTTTCTTCTTTATCCCGCTCTCATGCACTGGCTATGCAATTCATCAAAACTACTTTATTCTCACCGTTCATACCCCCCCCCCCCTTTTCCGATCCTTCCGTTTCATTTATTCATTGAAGCCTCTCCCTGCATTTTCTTCGCCTAATCACTCCGGAATTTTTAATTCACTTTCTGCGGGGCCCTTGCCTTAATCTAGTCATTAGATAGCTTTTTCTCTTTCCTTCCATAGTTTAAGGAGTCCGTCGGGTCACCAGTGCATACATCTCGATGGTTCATTTCTTGATTTGTGATACACAAGCAGAATCTAGTAGTATAAAGGCTTTTCAAAATGTATCTGCCTTTTCATGTACTTATTTGCATTTCGATATGAGGAGACCCCAGAGATAATGCATGTACATCTCTTGGTTCCAAACGACATTACTTGCCCAATGCATTGTGCATTATTACTTAACTCTCCTGCAAACATAAATGTTGTTATTTTGATAGAGGAAATACCTTTTTAATGTATAATGTGTTGACATTGAACTGGGCGAATTAGTAGAGATGATCGAATTAGGTGTAGGCTATAAATAATAAATGAGAAATAATGGCGGATGAATAAAATCGAATGCCATTATCGGTCATTATCTATTTACGATTGAAAGATGTAAACTAAAAACGAATACCACGGGTTTTATCTCTTGTTCAGAATCGGATAAAACAACCAATAATATTCAAAGGCATTTACATAATCCATAGAGGAAAAGGGAAACAAACATGTTTCTATGTGGATCTGTCTTGGGCACATCGTGTTACTTTTGTCGAATACGCTACAATTAATTTATTAAAGGTAAATAAGCCACGGCTGACAGAAGGGTACACACCTATTTATTTGCTTTTTCCTAAATTTCTTTCCAAACACGAACAGAAAAAATATGGATTTTATTGTAATGACCACTGCCTATGCCTCAGGAAAAATCCATCGTAAAGAAACTCGATACACCTTACAACGTTCTATTGTTTCTCTAATGCATTAAGGGGGATATCCTTTACCCATGTCATGTGATTGGATCTTCCTGTGAGGACATGTTACCTGAGAATCTGTTAACTTGAACCTCACGGAAATAAAACACTTTCTTCCAGCTAATACATCTGAGAATGTGATTCTGGGGCGAGAAAGCATTATATCCTTCCTGTTCACAATCTAACCCAATTTGTAATAGATAATTAGACGAAGAATAATACTTTTGAAAAAAGCTCCTCACCAACAGTTTCCCCGTCGTGAGACATTAAATATCTGTCAATCGTTGTTGACGTTTTTGCTTGTACATCCATTCTGTCCAATTAATTGTATTTCATCCCCAATATTTCCGTAACGTCCTTAAACTAGTGAATTGCCTAACGTTAAATGAAGAAACAAAAAAAAACAAAAAATTGACAGAAAAACAAGACATGAATAATGAAAGAGTAAAAGGCTCGTCGATGATTTAGGAGGTGAGTAAAAAATGATATTGACATGAATGTTGTTCCGAAAGCGTATAATGAATAGGAAAGACGTCAGCTTCTTGAATGCAATTTGCTGGGCCAATTCTCCAATCTGGCCATCCGGACAAGGCAACAGACAAGCAATTGATAATTTATTTGTTCATTTATTTACTCATTTATTCATTTTGCTTTTGGCTAGACTTCTTTTATCTTAAAAAATAGTTTTGGTCAGTAACATGACTTTTATTGCAAGGGTGAAAATTAAGAGAAGGGAGAACTAGGAATATGGGGGTTTATGATAAATTGAATGAGTTATGGTTTGTGAGTATTTGGTTGAATGCAAGAACAGAATAAATAACATGACGACCAGGAAATTGATGGATAAACCATGTAAGAAAAGAATGAAAGATGAATAGGTTTCTTGGTAGAAAGAGATTTCGTGTGTTTGATTTACAAGGTGCATTAGATAGTCATAATATGATTTGTAAGTGCACTTATTGGTAAGCAACTTTAACCAATGACCATACCGTTTATGGCTCATTTTGTGTCGAGAGTTAGTCAAATACGTAGATTTATAAATAATGGGTAATGCTCTGTTTCGTATCCTTAATGAGTTTTGTCATAGCGATTATGTTTCGACGTTATCTTTAATATTGAGCTCGATATGCTTTCCAAGAATAAGATTTGACTATTTGTGTCGAGTGGAGTAGAATGAAGTTAAGCCAAAGAAATCAAGAAGTCTCACTCTAGCTAAAGACAGGATTTCAGAAGAAACCCCATTCATGATAGGAAATCAGCGCATACCAACAGTATCTGAGGGACCAGTCAAAAGATGGTACGACTCCTCTCTGAAAGACACGAAAAGAGCAGAAGAAACAGAGGAAACCCTGGGATCCGGACAAATGTGGTCTGAGCGGCATTTTCAAGCTGTGGATCTTCCAGTTTATTCTCATGCAACCATTAACAAGTACGCCAGAAAATGGCTTGGGTTACCAGTGTTTATCAGATGTTGCCTTCACTGCCCCAAAACAATGCTAACACTACAATTGAGGTCAATAACAGAAGAATACAAAGTTGGCAAGGCACAACTGTTGCTCATGTACCAAAGCTCCACTGACAATGCTGTAAAATCCACAGAACCATCCATTTATACTGGCAGAAAATGGAACCCAAAGGAGACCGTACAAGATGCTGTGGACATGTTCAAATTGAAAGAGGTGATGGGTTACACGCAGCATGATCGGAAAGGATTTGGCAAATAAGTGGAATTGAAACTGTCCCAAGTACCAGCGAGAGAGGCGAGGAACATGGTGTTGACTGAAATCAGGGACAACGAAGACAAGAAAAGAGTGCAAAAAACAGTGCAGCAACCCCAACAAGGCCATTGGACAACGTGAAAAGATGCCGTACAAAGATCCCTCACATAGAAAGAGATATGGAACATGGCTCCACTGAAGTTGAGTTTCATCATCCGAGCGACATATGATTACTTAACAACAAGAGCCAACTTAAAAAGATGATATCAAGAAAGTGAAAAATGCCCTCTGTGGAGGCTATAAGACGCTAGAGCACATTCTCACCGGATGCACTGTCAATTGCTCTTTCATTAGGTCGTTACACATGGAGACACAACAGGGTACTACAATGCCTCACTGAAGTGATGCTGAGTGCGATAAAATCATCAGCTGAGACCGATACAGAGATACCGAAGAAAATCTTCTTTCTCCAAGAAGGCATAAAGAGGGCATCACAAATTGAAGCCAACACGGAAATACCTGGCATGTTGGATGGCAGTGACAATTGGAAGGTTTCCGCAGATCTTCCCAATCAAAATCAATATCCGCCAGAAATCAAACAGACAAAGGAACGGTCAGATTTGGGAGTTTATTCAAAATTAGCACAACCGTTCATCCTCATTGAACTCACTGTTCCACACGAAAATAACATCGAAGAACAACACGAATACAAAATAACAAAATATGAGAGACTGAGAACAGAACTGTCAGAGAATGGTTATACCGTAAGGTTCTTCGCGGTGGAGATGGGTTCTAGAGGATTTCTGGCAAGTTCAATGCATACCTTACTCAGATAGCTCAACCTCAAACCAAAGCAAAGGCACTGAAAAAAGCAGGGAGGAACATCAGAACGATCACAGAAAACTCCTCCTGCTGGATATGGCAAAGACGAAACCATCTGGAATGGATATCAGTCTAAAAATAGACGAAGGGAATTCTCCAAAATAGTATAGAAAAGCTACCGCAACAATAAAAGCATGAGAAGATGCACTAACATTGTGACTCCGGTGGTGAAGTGCATAAGAGCGGCGGACAAGAATGAATTCAAAAATTTGCTGAATCCAATGGCGCTGGTTCGAATGGCAGTAATGACAAAAACTTTGGAAATTTCGACTAAAGGCAGCATTGGGGCACTGAGAGTCATGGTCTCGGTGTGGTCTGGCCTCCCAAGGGTTGAGAAGTTTAAGACCGAAACACCTGCTTGAAGGAGGTTCTCTTCTCTGAGGACCCAATACTGTCTCGCACTGTAAAGAGTTTGCACAAACTACTGTCAATGTACCGGATGACTAAAGCCATGTCGTACATAATAATATACTGAATGTTCTTTAGATAATAACGTATTATCAAATCCACAAAACAACAATACATCTGAACCTAACTAATGCCATGCGGTGGCATCGTTTTGTATTACCTAATGCCATGTATTCATCACACATCTGAATAAAGTGAGGAAAATGCAAATAGAGCCTTTTTTATGGATTCAACATCGCACCCTTCTGAGACTTTCGATCACCATCCCATACAAACCTTATTAATCAATTGTTTAAAAGAAGATATGCAATGCGATAGTGATTGTGTGAAAACTTTAGTCTGAGTAAATTCTTTATATCATTATAATTGCAGCCTTAAGACTTGAGATGGATTGGTAAAGTAAGAACCCCCTAAGACTGCTTCGATATGGTAGGCTGTTTCAGAAAAAAGTTAGGAAAAGTGTACCTACAAACTCAGTCCATCGTCGCTTAATTTCGCTCTCTGACCTAAGCAGATTGAAAAGGTAATACAAGCTGTTTTGTGTGAAATTCAGTAAATTTAGTAATTATGTAAGTGGGCACTTTCGCGAAGTAAAGCATGTCGTCGGTAGAGTTGCAATTGATGTCGTTGATGTAAACTACAAAATATGTGTTCAAAATCCGAATGACATTACATAATAAATCGTGTTCCGAAACACAATAAATGATAATGGATATTGTCAACTTAAAGCCTTCAGTGTTTTAAACGCCTATTCTGAAAAAAGGGCAGTGTTTTAAGACAATTCGAATTGTCTGCACTTTAAGTTATAGTTCAAATTGCACTTATATAGCGCTTGTTGCCGAGGGACCTTAACATCAAAGCGCTTCACAAAACACTTTTTCACTTCCCCTGAACGAAAGCAACGCAGAACCCACATGACAAGACTGGCAGTTTGTAAGGCGCTGATACATTTTTCGAATACAGAAAACACTGTCATTCACACCTGTGTCGAGTGAGGTATTGGACAAAATGTCTCACCTATGGACCCACCACCACTGAACAGAAGTTATCGAGATAATTTTGCATTTAGTGGCTTCTAATGGAGGCGTAGCCGAAGAATGTTTAAGAATCCCTGACAAACATATTACGCAGTCCATCTCTACTACGATCATTTTCTATATCACAATGACATTAATATGATCATTTGAGTAAACGCCTGCAACGGGAAACAGGATAAATCTATTATAACAAAAAACTAATAAAGATGAGGGAAGAGAGAAGAATTTGGAAGTTATCTGAGGACACCGAGGTGTCACTACGGAAAACGTAGCTTGCATGAGGAAGACTTGTCAAACATTTCGTTTTCATAAATATTACTTTAAAAAGAGTGATATGGAATATAATAGGAATATTCGTTAAAAAGGCAACTGTGGATCATCGTAATGAATGCTGCAAGTAATGATCGCAAGGTTCAAACAAAATCTCCACATCCAAATAATCACCATATCCTGTTATTCTTCTGGCCCCTGTAATATGAGACTCTTATTTCATGTTGAAAAGGGTATGTAATATTATTATTTATGAAAAGGAAAGAACATTCATCAATCGCACGTTTCAAGCAATCCTTGTCATATTATTTTTATGAGTATTTTTTTCAGTTCGCCTCAATGAGAATCAATAACATTGCAAAAATTCCCTTCGTCTTTTGCCAGGAGAGATAGCAAAGTCCGCTATTCATCATTCTTATATTTATAAAGGATCACCCAACATCAGATTATTATAAAAGAAAATACCCATCCCAAACCCTCCTACTCCTACGCTTATTAACGTCATCGTCTCTGCTTTTTTCAGCCTCTTTCTGTATTGCGCATTTGTAGGAAATGCATTTCACTATCACCGAAACAAATATGCAATATGACACAGAAAGCCCATAATCGGATGAAAATGTAAATGAATAAAATCTGCGAATTTTGAAGTGTAATATTTTGAGAAATGGGATACTAAACAAATGATGAAAAGAAAAAATCATTTATCGTGTGTAAAAATGCAAGAAGCGTATCTGGATGTAGCATAATATGAATTTGGTCATAACAGGATCCTCTTGGAATCTAAATACATTGAACGACTAACAAGGATGGAGTCAAAGTCTAAATACATTGAACGACTTACAATGATGAAGTCAAAGTCTTAATACATTGAACGACTAAGAATGATGGAGTCAAAGTCTAAATAGATTCAATGACTAACAATGATGGAGTCAAAGTCTAAATACATTCAATGACTAACAATGATGGAGTCAAAGTCTAAATACGTTGTACGACTAACAAAATGCCGCAAAGCATGGTTCGGCAACCTGCGGGGGCGTGCCACAATTGCCAAACATTTTCCAACGGCACGCGTTCAGTTCTGAAAATCAAAATTTAGCAAAGAGCACCTGGGTCTGACTGGCATAAAGCAAACATTGAAATGAGCTGAACAAAGACTGGGTTAAGCGGTACACGGTCTTTCAGCTATTAGAGAAGCATTTATCGTGGCCTCAAAGCATTCAAGTACATTCCAAATAGGACGAATCTTTCAAATCAATTTCAAGTGAATAAAGATGAGCTCCAGGTGTACATTAAAGCACACAAAGCGGAAGTCAAGATTTATCATTAAGCCTGACATATTTAAATTAATAACTGCCATGGATATTGATGATTTTGGAATGCATCAGGTTGAATATAGGACTTTAGAATTACGGACATCAAAGTTTGTTGGGAGACGACAATTTAAGAAAGTATGTGGCTGTTGTCTGTTTGAACTTCCTTACCTACATTGATCAACTTTATTGTTTGAAAAACTATTTTAGCACATCTATCGGATTTTACCCAACTTATTCATCAAAGTTTTCCTGCGTGACATTTTTTTTTTTTTTTACTGTGTGTTTCTTTTAATGTGGTTTACAAAGTATTCTATAAGATATAGAATATATTACATAATAGCATAGGTTTATTGACCTTGACTTATGTAGGGGTGGCTTGCTGAAAAATATTTGTAACAGTCGTCAGACAGTTAGCAAAAGGTTGCCGATTCCTGCCGTAAAGCGTCAACGACTATTATCTTAATATGGCCATAATATTTATTTACCACTCACTTAGCGGAGAATCTTGGAAAAAATTTTCCCTCTGCGATTTTTTGAAATAAAATATCATTTTGGATTCACAAACCTTCTGAATACAATTAGAATTAATTAATGATGCCAAAGTTTAAATAAACAGATTTCAATTATTTTTTTTTATTTGCACTTGATTGGCCTTCATTTTGATGTTGACTTATACACCCTAAATGTAACACTTATATTATTTGAAAAGCAGGTTCGATGCAACTCTTCATTCCCTGACATTTGAAGACTTCCCATGTTATAATATATTCTCCCTGTAGGGGTGGGGGTAATGAAAGGGTTGAACAGCAAATCTATGAGTTCACCAACCCAAATTAATCACGACTTCTTCCCTTTTTCCCACCATCACTGGTAAATTACATGAAGTATTAAGCCCTTTCTACTTCTCAAACGCAACTGTCATCAGGATGTATAGATTTATAATGCCATCATAAGAACAAACAGTATTCAAAGCTCTCCATTGTCATCAAAGTCTCTTCGGTTTAATTATTTCTGGTACCGTCTGGTTTGACTCATTTGACCATTCAAGGAAGGGCCGTAGTTGCTTAGTACTTTTAATTTTCAAGCATCCCTTATTATAGTTAGTTGTTTTTGTTTTATTAACGGGATTTTCTTTTGTGTATTTGTGTTTGTGGGTGATATATTTGTTTACTGGCTTGTTTCACCTGGTTCTTGTCGTTGCTGTTGTGTTTGCTGTGGTTGATGTTCATGTTGTTTGTAATCAAACCTGATAAAAGGTTATGGGATCAGCGAAAAATTTAGTCGTAAATGATTGACTCTCCCGTGTCAACTATTAGGTGTATATTCGCTAGCGCTGATCTCCTTTGGCCATCTGGTTTAAACCGGTGTAATATTTCTGCGCGCGTTAC
Organism: Aegires albopunctatus; assembly: GCA_032466395.1. Classification (NCBI taxonomy): domain Eukaryota; kingdom Metazoa; phylum Mollusca; class Gastropoda; order Nudibranchia; family Aegiretidae; genus Aegires; species Aegires albopunctatus. The sequence continues at coordinate 1,149 of JASKDV010174561.1, read as the reverse complement.
TACTTGATCCCACGCAATTGTTGCTAGCGGCTAGATGTCGCGCTGCACACCAGATGGCTTCATACAATAAAAAAGCCTAGATTACTGGAGGGCTATGATTGTTATCAATATCCTTTTATTCAATGCACTTTCTTAGAGGGCATAAATGGTTTTATCTTTATCATTTATAAACATGAGAGGCAATGGCGGCTCATAATGGTTTTAGCATTATGTGCAAGTATGAAAACTTTCCGGATAGAAAAAGAACTTTAAGAAGAACGCCAACAAATGAATATAGCTCATGGTCTATTACGTCTCATAGTGGTGCTCTTCGACATATTCATTTATTCTAATTATTAGATACAATAACTGCACTAAACTTTTTTTGTTCCACATTCTTATTTGGTTTTTCAAAACAATAATAACAAGGAAATAATAGATATTGCGTGACTGCACTAAACTAACAAGGTCGTCACTGCCCACTTTTGTCTATGATAAGAAGTTGGTAAGGTACAATACGTAAGCTTCGATAACAAGAAAACTGAAACCATTCCAGTGTGTTCACTGTCATTGCTTCAGAATCAAGAACACTAAGGTAAGCCTGCAACTCTGAGTAGGCCAAAGCCGCTACTATGGTGGCAAATTGATCTCGTAAAAATATGGAAGAATATTCTTACGAACTAAGCCGTCCTAGTTTATTTTCGCTCACTGACACTTTGGGACTCGGCAATAGTAAAGTAAACTGTCATGAGTGAGTTTCATGCACTTTGCAACTCAACGTTTTGCAGGTACGCTTTTTCAGAGCTTATGCTTATCTGGATCAGTTCATTACTATGTTAGCGGCCTACAATTCTTTTTGTAACATAGAAACGGAAATAACAATATACAAATGTTTAATATCTTAAAATTTACTGATTGTCAAATAAACATTTCATGTCAAGTACTTCTATGTTCTATGGTCGCTATCTTTTTAAAAGAACTCTCAAGGTTATTGAAAAGATTACATATAACTCCACCATTGGACACTGTGAAATTCGAAATGTTTGCATGATAATGGAACAGAACAAGACGAGTTTTTGTTTTAATTTGATGTGGAGGGAGGGAGAGAGAGAGAGAGAGAGAGAGAGAGAGAGAGAGAGAGAGAGAGAGAGAGAGAGACAGAGAGAGAGA
>JASKDV010174550.1:0-13265 GCA_032466395.1 Aegires albopunctatus | reverse complement strand
AGATCTAATTTCTAATCCAGAAGGCTCAGTAGTCGGTGTATTCAAATTCAAGAGGAACTATGAACTGCCGTAAATCGAAACATATGACCTGTCGTAAAACAGCCAGAAGCAGTCTTCAAAGATGTTATTTGGTACATCATAATTTTTATTAAGATTTTATCCGACCAGATTTGGGTGATATAATGACAGCTCAATATGTGAAAATCCCAAAGCCGCCCATTCATTGATTTCGGAGGAGATCGATGACATGTGTGTACCCTATCCTCTTTTATAGATATAGATATAGGTACTCACATTTAATTTAATGATTTAATTATGGCACCTTTTTTTCTGTGCATGGCAGGTCATAAATTCACTAAGTTGCAATTAACAGAAGCCTGGATTGAGGCTATTATGACCAAAACTTGGTTGTAATTGATGCTACCTATAATTTATTGTCTTTTTTTATTTAAATCTAGATTTAGCTTACTAATCCTTCTTTCTGTTTTCTGTTTAGTTTTGTCATTTTTGTGTTTAAACTTACTTTGATTTAATTTAGATTTATCCTTTTTATTTATCATTTATCAAAGGTGAATGACAATTTTATCTAGCCCTATGTCTTCTTGATTTTTTCAAGATTTCCTATTCTTTTGTATAATATAAGGACATTTGAAGAACATTTTTTTCTTTTTTTTTTTCTTGTCCCACTCAGAACAATGTCATAGAATGCTCCTCTTGGAAAGTTTTAACATATCTCAGCATTATTGTAATAGAGGCATTCATTATAATTCAAGCATGCAGTGAAGGAGCTTGTGTTTACCACCAAAGGCTCACAACAAACAGAAAATCGAATAAGTGCTTTATTAAGCCATTCTATTCACCATATTATGTTACTACAAAGCAAGTAAACTTTCAGACAGAGATGTGTGATGCTGAATCTGCCCATTCAGGTAATGTGTACCAACAAAATGCTTTTTACTGATGTAGGTTTATGTTTATTGTGCATTAAAATTTGTAATGTAAAATCAAAATAGTTAATTGGCCTTTTTCAACCTCTTTTTCATCAAGTCCATACTTTTGCTATTCTCACATGACTAATGTTATAATATTAACTCAAATAAGCTCCTCAGGTCAATTACATAGGGAAAAAAACGAGGTAATTACCAGTTGTAATCTCTGGCAACTATCTAAAAATATTATCTAATCAACACTACTTCCTATAACCATTAAAAGGTCTCTTTCTCAAAACATTGCCCTACCCTACACCTGTCATTCTCCACTAATAAGCTTCTGCATGTTATATACTGCCTCCATGCTTCTCGGGCCTGCCGTTTAGGTGTAACTTTTTTTTAACCATCTTGGTAGAATGGGTGGGGAGGTAAGATTGCAATGGAGAGGTTGTGAGTTCAATTCCCACTGGCGCTTGGTCCATCATTGAGTCCAATGTAAGAAGAGTACCCAATATTCAATATAGGCAGTGAAAGATCTTGTCCATATGCCAGTGCTGATAATCAGATGCTCTGCTGTATCCTTCTCAAGGAGTTGAGAATATGATGTTATAATATGGTCTGCAGGGAGGTTAATTGATGTAAAGTCTGTGACTCTGCACTTGATGCAAAGATACAGACTATAAATTGTCATCTTTATCTTTACCGCGAGCAACTTTTCATGGTTAAAATCATCAACTATGATACATGCACCATCATTTAATTTGGTCATCACTCAAACGCAAAGCATCTGTACCATCGCCTTGCTAGAAAGCCAGTGATGACCACGTTCAGACATGACGCAACGTTCTGCGGTGACTGAATATATTGCAAAGCCAAGAGAGTTCCACAGAAAATGAAAAAGCATGACACATTGGGTTTTTATGAGGCAAAATAAGTTCATTAGTTTCAGCTCCTCAAAACAAGTAAAATAATGCCAAAATCTATAAAATTGACCAATAAATAAAAAGCAATATCAAAAAATCGCAAAATTGTTGTCGATTTACTTCAATTTGTTTTCTCATCACAGAAACGTTATTTTCCATTCAATTTTAGCAGGAATTGGACAATTATCATTATTATCTTCTGTAGATGTTATAGGCCCCTATAGAATATTTTATAATTCAGCGCAACATGTTTGACAATAATTTGTATTGAAAGTAGCACTGTCATCAAAGTTGTGACGTTTATAATAAAAACTAGTTGGCAGACCTTACAGGACCAGCATAATTGGAATCCAGAAGTTACACTTCAAATATTTTAGTACCAACAATTCCTGTGCCGTGATTGGACAATCTAAATCTCATTAGTAATATATGCTAAAATTTCAGAGCCACAATCTGGTCTGAATACTTCAGGCAGCTTAGCCCGTTAAAGGTTATTCATATTCCACAAATTTATTTGGATACTTTTTATTAGTTACAAGATGAGAAGAAAGACCTAATTAAAGTAGATGTAACTATTTTTACTGAAACCACATATCACCATTTTGGTCAAAACAATATTCACCTCTCAAATTCTCTCTTTATAGATATGCAGCAAGGCATTTCACATGAGAATGAGCTACCAAACTCTGATGGTCATGCCAAAGATAATCATAACAAAGAGGATGATACAACCTCTCTGCAATCCAAAGCTTTAGCAGTAGTATTATATGATGAAGATAATGTACTCCCACATCAAAAGCAAAGCCGTAATTTTCATCTTGCAGGACGGGAATTTCAAATTTTACAAAACTGGCATTCTGGAGGAGTTGCTGCTGTTGTATGGGATGCTGTAAGTACTGTATATTGGATTTACTTAGTATTACTAACACTCTTCTTAAACTTACAATGCTTCATATATGTTTTTTAATGTCAGAAAATGAAAGAACCAATGTACACAATAGCATTCCATTTTGATTATCAAAAGATTAATTATTTTTTTCTCATCACCCTTTATGCACAATTCTTTGTTTCTTTAAAAGATAAAATGTAAGATAACAATACTAGGAATGAGTGTCTCCCACTGTTGTCAACATAGTCATAACAATTCAATGTGTTTAAAACATAATTAATGATAAGGAAAATAAATTGTGTGCAAATGGATTTTCATTCCCTTCTTTTATTTCATGATTAGTTGTATGTTATAATTTTGTTAGGGGATTAACTGTTTTTTAAGTTCTTTTTGTCTTGTTTTACTTAGGCTATTGTTTTAGCTGAATACTTATCTGATAATCCAATTCTTGTGAAGGGAAAGAAAGTTCTTGAGCTTGGAGCTGGAACAGGTTTGGTTGGAATGGTCACTGCTTCATTAGGTTAGAAATTAGCAGTAATGTTTTACTTTTTTCTTATTTGACCGTTAAGGATGTCGAAGATTTGTCTCTTTTTCTTCATTTTAAATTTTAAACTCTTGACATTAAATCTTTGGCTATGAAAAATGCAAATATAGTTGTGTATACAGTAGAGAACACTGAACAAATATAGTTGTATATACAGTAGAACGCTGATATTTGATATGATGAACGACCCCGGGAAAGAAGAATAGTTCTTTATATCAGTAATTCGTTATTTCGGTCAACCTCTATATGTATACATTCAGTCAGTTCTCCCTACCCCCACCCCTCTCAGCTTTTTCACACATTGTTTATACTAATGTTTTCCCTTTCCCAATGTCCCCGTTTTGTTGACCTAACATTAATGAAGATTCAATCTTTGCCCGATCCTTCAGCATCGTTGACAACGACGACTTCGCCATACTATATAGTGTATTTCTTCAGCAAATAGGATATTTACTTTTTGGGGCTCATATTTACCGACTTTTTATGACTGAATTACATGTAATAAATCTAATCTAAATCAAATAATATCAATCGGAGAATCAACTTTACACACCGCAACAAAGCCGCATGTGAGATATGGAGAGACCTAGCTTTTGCCTGGCTACCAAAGACTATACTCTATGGGCTACAGATGAATGAGACACAATCGATAATCTGTTTTGAGATCTTCTCGGCTATCAATACATGTAATAATAATTGCTCTTCTCTCACGCCAGCAAGGTGATGTTGACTTAGTAGACTAGCCTACTTGTTCCTTGCTCCGGGGGCTGTGGAACTTATATAAGCTGGTTCGTTATTTCAGTCATGAAAAAAGAAGAAAAAATGGTTGGTGAGCAAGAATACATGTTCATTAAAGCCATCACTTCGTTATTGCTTGTTCGTTACAGGCGTTAGAAATTTATTGATATAAAGAGGGGGAAAAATGGGATACAGATTCGTTATTTTCATCAATTCACTTCAAGTCTTCAAGGTGTTCTTTACAAGTGTGTTCTACTGTAATATACAAATAAAATAATAAAATGGCCAACACATTTCAAACAACTCGTACTGTAAAGGCCATGAGGTATTACTGAAATAGATTATAATAAATATTTGGTATTTAAGGAATAAATAATAAATATTACTGTTTGACCATTTTAAAAAAATAGAAAATTACTGCTTGACAATGTAATAGCATTGTTTGAATCGCAATACACAAAATTTGCATTATTGATTCTTAATTAACATTTTTAAGATCATTTTTTAAACAGGCCTATTATTAGATCGTCAACATCTAATCAAATTATGTCCTTCTTATTCATCTCTTGTCTCACATACAGATGGTAATGTCATAGTGACTGAGCGAGCTGATGCACTGAAATATCTTACAGAAGCAATTGCGTTGAATCAAAGGGAGGAAGAATGGAAAATTTCTGCAAAGGTCCTTGATTGGACAGAAAAAATTGATACAAGTCTCTGGCATGATTTTGATTTAGTTCTAGGTGCTGATATCATTTACATTGAAGATACTTTTACCGATTTATTGAATACAATCAAAGCTGTGGCACCCAATGTGAATACCAAAATTCTCCTTTCATGCCGGATTCGCTATGCCAGAGACACAAAATTTATTCACATGTTAAAGAAATTTTATGATGTGGAAGAGCTCCTTTATGATTCAAAATTAGATATAAAGATTCTTTCTGCTGTTTCCAAACCAATGTCATAGTTTACATTCATTTGTGAACAAATATTCTTACAACTCTGTCTGTTGTGTTCTTAATTTAACAAAGATAGGGTTATTCCCCAAGCATACCATTCCAGATCATCTTTCATGGGCAACCATTGTCACAATATTTAAAGCTAAATGTAAACAAAAAACTCACAGAAATACAATTTCTTACTCACAGCCCATTCATCAATTATTAAAATAGATTTAAATTAATTTTCAACAGACTTATTGAATCCTTTGGCTAGTACATGTACATAGACAGATGTCAAATGAATTTCCTTTCTATATTATCATAATAGATTATTCTCAAAGGCTGAACAGGAGGGAAATTAGTAGAGAAATGAATTTAAAATATCCTTTATAAAGATATTGAATTTAATATTGGGCTTTTGTAGAGAATCAAAATAAGATTTTTCAAAAGTGTTTCCTTTAACTCTTTTTATCCTAGAACTGCCCCAATAAACAATGTGCCCGTCCTAGGGCTGCCGCAGGGAAACAGCTTACTTAACACTGATACTTTTTCAATGCTAATAACTTTGTTATTTATGATCGTATCTCAATGAAATTTGGACATATTGAAGAAAATTGAACAAAGTTTTTGAATATTGCATTTAAAATGAATTATAAGTGTAAAATTTTAATCCCCATATTGATCTCAGCAAAAGCTTCGTAAAGCTGTTAGATCTAGATCTATAATATGCGTCGCGTCATCGTGGTGTTTTCAAAACGAAAGTCAAGTGAAAAATCGAGCAAGAAACCGTCAATGAACGCTTGGAAACTGTAAACAAGCTATTCGTACAGAGCTATACACAGCTTTAGTTTCGTATTATCAATCATTAAGTAATAGTAGGTGTCAGGACGTTCCGTATATTCTGTTACGAGAATACTCGTAGCCCGGACCAGTAGTCATTACGAAAATACTCGTAGCCCAGATAAAAAGAGTTAAACCAGTGAAAATGTCCTAATTTTACTCTGGTTTCAAATTATCTCTTGCTGCAAAACTTACTATAATTACTACTTTTAGTGCCTTAAAATTAAAAGAATGAAAGGGTCATGTGAATCTGTGATGTCCAAACTTGGATCAACTGTTGACTATAGAAAATGGTTGGTATTTATTTTTGAGATAATGGAATTTGGGATGTAGCTTATAACAAGACAGCGCTCATTTTACATTATTATTAAAACTTATGACGTACATTTGGTATAATATATTTGTAAAACTCCAATGCGCATTGAGTCCCTATAGCATCCCCTGTCTTTTGCACGCCGAGTTAAACTATTTTGTATCCTGCACAAAGGGATATAGGCTTGACGTGAAAAGCTATGAAACTTCAAGTTAAGGATAGGGAGCAAATCCACGTTCCTCATCTTTTGTGGCGCTCTCCCTTTTACATTTTTCGCACACAAGTCCTTGGGAAGGATATCGAAATTAGCGTGATTTTCCATTATATTGTTAATACAACCAAGCAAAAAGAGCTTAGATCTAGATCCAATCTGGATGATGGAATATTAACTCGAACTTGACCGAAGACCATTATTTTCCTTTCTTCGAATCGCATCCTTCTCATTCACCAGTGCTGACAAAACGCGTTTTAGACGATGCAATCTGCACATCAAACGGAAGATCAGTGCAACTAGATGCTCAAAAGACATGCTTTAGCGAATAGACACACTTTAGGGACTGGTTCGCTTTAGAGTCCTACATATTTATTATAATTAGAAACCGTTTCCAAGTATGTCTGTACATGGTATGTATTATTGTTAAAATATTGTGAAGTACTTTAAAAGTTCCTGAAAATGTATCGTAGTTATAATATTCTTATATCTGTCCTATTTAATTCTTTCATGCTTTAAGGACTTATGAATAGCTTGTGCTTGACAGAATAATCACATTTTTAGAAGTAGTAATTCTAGTCATTGCTGAATTAATTGGTAGACATTGTCAAAATTGCTACGATATAGTTATATAAAAAGATTTTGAGGTCTTTGAAATTCTTCCATCATTTTTGGGTTGGGTTGTCTTCTTACTCTAGTTAATAATATTATGAGGTTTTTACTGTTGAGAAAGAAAAATTGTTTTGGAGATACCAGTGCTTCTATTTCTAGTAACATTAATGTTTTATGCAAGTATTTAGGCAAAAATGGCCTTATGTTAGATAAATTTTGCACACCATTCGTTATTGATACATTTGTCTCCAATGATAATAATAATAATAATAATAATACAAGGCTGACATTCAAAGAGCATTTCCTATAGATATGCGATTCAGTTGAGCATATGCCTGCACAGGTATCATCTTCACTTCATCAAGGATGCAAATAGAGGCTTTACGTTAATAACACATTTGCAGAGAGTTTAGTAGGGGTTTAAACATACTGAAACAGCATTATAAAGATACAAATACATGTACTTCAAAGGGAAGGGTTAAAAATTCCTCTTGATATGCCAAATTTTAGATATAATTTTAGCATCAATGACAAATTAACTATGTGAGCAAGAACCAGAATGGCAGATATCGAGCCTAAAAGTAAAAGTAAAAACAAGATTCCAAATGATAAATAATCTGATAATACAAAAACGCTAGTCTTCTTCTTCTTCTTTTTTATGTAAACCGACTTAGGTTATCCTAGTTGCTGATATATATTAATATTACCGGTATTTACAGTTAGGCCTACCACCCTCTGCCTCCCCCCCCCCCTTTTCTATCCCCCCTCCCTCTCGGGCAACATCATATCTACACACTGTGATGCTTATCAGTGTCGCCGGCTTAGTGACGTCATGACATTGACTGAGAATGTCCGTGTCACAAGTGACATAACCTTAGAAAAGTTAACTGAGAAAAAATTGTCTACAATAGTCTTTACATCATCATTTTGCTGGTGAGCTGTTCATGCGCATGCGTTTGTAGTGTATATCTAGTTACATTTGCATGCGTGGAGAGACGAGTCCCCATAGCTCTGTCACTGTCCTGGCATTGTGGACAAATCTAACTACTAATATTTGTTGGAATAGGGGGAGGGAGGTGAATAACAATAAAATCTTGTTGCCCCGGTTTAACGCCATATTCGATACCGCCAATTTTTCGTTGGAACGGATGCTGACAGTAAATCAAGGTTTCACTGTAATTATATTGAAGTATTTAATTTTAAGTATTTTTTTAGTTAACTTATTATTTGTAGATCTAAGTATTTCAATATTGTAGCCTATGTTTAAGAGTATCAACAATTTTACTACTTCTAAAATCTGGATTCAATTTATTCCACAATCTTGCGGTGCTTGGGAAGAAAGAATGAATATATATGGCAATCATTTTTATTAGAGTCAGGGATGTTAGATGTCTGACTATCTTAGTTCCTAGTCCTCCTATTACTTTTGTTGAGTTCATTTATAGGGATCTTTAATTGACCATTAATTGCTTTAAAGAATATGACTACTTTATTTCTAGCTCTATGCCCCTCTAGACTCTCCAGTCCAAATGTTTCATATTATTATTATGTGTTGTGCTGCCATGTTCATATGAATAGTTATTACAAATTGTGCTGTATTGTTATGTACTTTCTCTTAGTCATTTATTTGAGTTTTAAGGTGTGGGTCCCAGACACAGCATCCATATTCTAAAATAAGTTTAACTAAGGTTTTGACACATTGTTCTTTTATCTATTCTTTTTGGGGCATTTTGCAGGTATGCTTTATTTTAGAAATACTAACGTATTATTTGTCTTTCCTGCATTATAAATGTGCCATTGACAGCCCTGATGGGCAGTATTGTTTTTGGTTTGGTTTGGTTTGGTTTTTTCCCCTATTTTTCCAATGGTCCAATTGTTAAAAATTAAAAGAAAGAAGAGTAAGTGATCAAGGAGGCTGAAACTACTAGACTGTAACAATATGAATTAATGATTTTGAATAAATTTACAATTTGATGACATCAAAAATTTTTGTATTTGACTTTGTTTTATTTATTTTCTTAAACTTAATTTATATGATAGTCCACAAACATAAGTTGCCATAGGGAACATGTCAATCTCAATTGTTCTCAATTTATGCTTTCCTAAACATACAAAGTTTGCCATTTATTTAAAGATTATCAAAGCCTCCATCCAGTAAGCTATACATTCATTATTAAGTTAGTAAAGTAAAAGAAATTCTCTCATGCCTTATTATATGTCTCCTACTATACCACTATTAGAATGCAAGTTTAAGTTATGAAGTCTATGTTGCCACAGGTTTTACATTACAAAATTACATGAAGTACATGTGTATCTCTCCAGCAAGCCATTCCCATGAAATACACACTTCTACTTCTTAATTTAACAGGAGTATTCAGTAGAACGAACGAATGGAATGAATTTAAGACCACCGAGGAACTAAGGGAGATATCTAGACAGACACCAGTGTCAAAGGTGATATGAAAGAGAAGATGGAGATACGTATGTCACGTTTGCAAAAGGGAAGATGACAGAATCATAAAACAGGATCTAGACTTTAGAATGGGAGTCGAATGGCAAGGGAAGAAGAGGCTGCCCCAAGGAAACCCTGAGAAGAACTTTAACTACGTGAAGCCAGAATAATGGGAATGAACTCAATGACGGTGGTGATGACAGCAGCACAGGACCGAGATGAATGGTGATCTAAGATGGAGGCCCTTTGAGGCAAATAACGGCACTGGAAGGATATAAGATGTATGATACCGACTATTTATTACTATTACTACTACTTTGGATAATGGATTGAATTAGGTAACAAAAGTAGGCCTAATATTGATCATCTAACAAAATCACCAAATCATCTTGCCTTCGCTATTTTTATATAAAATTTAATAGAATAGGTCCCCCTTTGGTGGATGACAACAATAAAGTGAGATCCACTTAAAGTCAACACCCCAGGACCGAAAAAAAGTGGCGACTTTAACGGGGACAATCTACAAAAAAAATGTGTGTGTATGACATAATAAGAGAGGGAGGGAGGAAGGGATAGAGATAGTGAGAGTTGATTGTAAAGGCTAGAAAAGAAATGAAAGGTCTAGGTCTGGTCTACGATACAATGCGAGCATACAAAAGAGAGAGAGAGAGAGAGAGAGAGTTGATGGTAGAGGCTCAGCAAAGAAGTGAAAGGCTTGGTTACCAATACAAGCGAGGCCAAGCGTAAGCCAAACACACTCTCCACCAGCTAACAATAAGGCTTTGGCTATGCAATAGTGCCAATAGTCAATGACTGAAATGACTCTCTCCCTTACCCACAGCACTACTCTCCTCTACCCTCTCTCTCAAATCATTCAATCAACCTTTCTCTCTATCTCACTCTTTGGTATTGCATTTATGGGTTTTTTTATAATTTGCTTTTTGATAATTTCATCTTGTCATTCAGCCACGTGGTGTTGACTTTAAGTGGAAATCATGCTGAGGCCGGTGACTTTATCAGAAAAAGAAATATTTAAACAAAGGGGGGAAAAAATGGGACCACTGAGTGGTGTTGACTTTAAGTAATAAGCAAGATGACTTCTTGTGGATTCCAACTGTAATTGCATAACTGCAAGTTGTGTTGCCTAAGAAGACTAAAACTTGACAAAATTTGTTTTCATGACTTGCCTAAATGAGCAACTGCAGTGCTCTCAAATTAACATACAAGTTATACTCAAGAAATCTCAACATTATAAAATTGTAATGGAGAAGAGACCAAAGACACTTAAAATCTTAAATTATAAGTTTAACTGTGAAAGCATCACCTCTTCTGACATTTCAAAAAGTCATTAATACCATATATAGAAACCACTTCTGTTATAAGTAAAAAGAGAACAATTATTATCACCCTAAATTCACATCTATGTCACAGAAACTGATATTCTATAATTTTGAGGTATCTAGAACTTAAAGTAAAGCAGTGGGGCCTGGGGTAAACTACTTAACAGTCTACTACTAGCACTAATCTTTTTACCATAAGGGCGTACAAAAATTAACCACTGGGATACAAGAGCAAAGCCTTTATATTGTAGGATACTGACAATGGTTAGCTAGACTAATTGTCCTAATAATAAATTACTAATTATTTCATTAAACTATTTCAATTATAATATGGACGGTAAGATAGAACTCCATTGTTGTAAATCATGCATCTGGAAACAGCAAAACTGAAAATAAGATATAAAAGGCTTATGTCTTTTTTATTGAATTCAATATTTATTCCCATAGTTTGAATGGACAAAGACAAGCTATACATGATGAACAATTTTAAACATTCTCTTGAGTTCAACAAATATGTAATAGTGACTGTACTTTCATGAGGTCTCAGTCTGTGAACCTGGTAAGTTTGAAAGAAGGCCCATATTTTGGTATAAAAAACAAACAAATCAAATTCTGACAAAATGCCATGCTAGAACTTTCCGCCAACAAAAAGTATTTCATATGAATTAATAAATAACATAGACCACTTCCTCTCATTTAATGAGCAATATGAATGGATTGATCAGAGCAATGGGATGGTTTTTCTCTTTCAGTAGTTTCAGTTTGTTAAATCTTTACCCTTAAGTCAGTAAAAGGCAATCCTTTAAAATCAGCTTATTCAAATAGGAGAAGAATTGGAAACATTAGGAACATTGATTTCATTGCAATTTTTCCTAAACTTCAATCCACATAATTAGGCCTGTATAATATAGCCATAATATTTCAACAACATATCCACAAAAGAACCAATGATTAAGATCCTTATACTGAGACAGATTAGTTAGCTACTTATTTGGAGTTTAAGGGCTCTATCAATCACTAAGTTCATCTCAGAGCCTATGGAAAAAGTAATATGATAGTGATAGGCTAATTAAAGGAAAAGAAACAGAAGTAGAAGAAATAGGTTTTGAAAGTGGAAAAAATCTACCAAGGAGAAAAAGACGCACTTTAAATAATAAGTAGAACACAAATAATAATGAACATAACTAAAAAGGAGAGATGAATTACAGAGAAAAAAAAGCATCTCTCATAATAAGAAAATCTAAATAACAACAGCCATCAAGCCCTAAAACTTGAACGGTAAAGACTACCCAGAATTTTCTAATGCCCTTTGCGTACAAAAGCACTTGGTCATTCTAGATTACAAGATAGCATTTTTAAGTCAAGCAATGGACACAAATGGGGGATGGCCACAGCTACATGCCTCCCTCCCTTCCTAGCAAAACCTCACCCCTCCTCTGAGGGGACAAAAGGGCCCGACAGACAAAATACAATACAGATGGACAGATGGGAGAAGATGCTCCCACGCAACCCTTAGTCACTTCAAGAAGCATGCGGAGCAATGTCACAGAGATATCTTTGAGAGGAATAATGGCCTTGGGTGTATTCTGACCTCTCATTTGAGGCCCATGCACCCACACAGAGAAACTAGATGGATATAAGAATGACAATCATATGATTAGATTTATTGACCTTTAAAATGATGACTCCTAAAAGTAAAAGTAATGGTACATGCAGAAGAAATTGTCAATGACATCTGAAACACAATGACCAAATATAGACATGAATGAGGGGATGTTTTGATTAGTCTTTATCGTCAAGTCCATCACGACTCCTTAGGCTACAAAAATGTTTGTTTTAATATTAAGAAGTAATAACAAAGACACACCCACATAATAATGGAAAGGATCAATAATGTAACAATACAGATGAACAGCTAATACCACCCAGCCCATAAAACACATTCACATTTGATACACACAATTAAAATGTCAATGCCTTCAACACACTTCCAGCTTTGATAAGCACATTAGTTACAACTTGTATCACACTCGATAGAGACTATTATTTGATACATTAATTATATACATCTCAGCAGTTACAAGCACTTATCCAGCCAATCTTTAACTACCAACCCTTCTCATGGACATTAAAGCAGTAGCAGTATGGACCTTCTATCACGTCTTGACCTCACTTTGCATAATCAAAGTCAGGGACCTCATGGGTTGATGTAAAATCAATGCTTAAAATAAGTTAATATAAAATATGAAATGAGGGGCAGGAGCAAAATGAAGCAAAGCTTGACAAGATTGGCTTTGACTTCATTGAGTGATGATACGAAGCATAATCAAAATCAAATTCCTCAACGCAAAACCTTGTCTTGACTGGCCCAAGGCTTGAAAGTGTGTAGGCCATGTATGGCAATGTAATTACATATATCAACTTTAAATTTTTAGCATCAAATTTAGTAAAAGTAAAGTTAGTTAGTTAGTTATTTGAAGTTTAAGGGCTCAGTCAACCACTAGGGTTATCTCAGAGTCCATGAAAAAGT
>JASKDV010174528.1:0-13267 GCA_032466395.1 Aegires albopunctatus | reverse complement strand
TTTAACATCTGAATCATCAATCATTGAATGTTCGATCACTTCATCAGATTAAAACCGGATTTTTTTCAACTCGATCTTATATTGTTGAGTTTTAGTTTTATAAGTCTAAAAATAGCTTGTCTTCGCGGAAATTGAAAGTAAGCAGAGGCAATTCATATCTTTGGTCTAGAAGAGTTTCCACCCAAAAAATTGGTAAAGTTAGGTGAGATTTGACTCAATATTATAGCAATATTGCCATGACGTGATATGCCGACGGTAGACCGCAGACGGTACGCCGCTCATGCCGTGATATCATGTCATTAGACTCCAGTGAGTTAATGCTTTTCATTGTGCATATCAAATTTTATCATGAATAATTTGTCAAAATGTCAGGACACTTTTTCATTGATGTCCATGTAAAGCTTGTCTATACAGTGAGCCCTCTCTGATCCGAACACCTCCGTTCTCTATAATTTGTTCGGATTACAGAATGTTCCGGATTAGAGAATACTAAGAAATAATAAGAAGAAAATCTGTTTCCAGAAAATTGTTTGGATTACAGAGGGATCCAGATTACAGAAGTCCGGATTAGAGAGGGCTGACTGTATTTAAAATGTATGACTTCAAACTCTTGTAAGAAATTTGATTAATCACATTTTTTGAGGGTTTTTTTGACATTTTGTTGGTATGTTAGGATCCCCATCGTACAATGTGCGTAAGAAGAACATTTTAATTACTAAGCAGAACTCAAAACTTTTGTAAAGTTATAGCTTTTAATGTAATTTGAAAATGGCTTCAAACCTTGAATTATTCTACGTATATCTAGCATAATTCCATTATGTCCATCGACTTTATCTGACAACATCGACAAGCATGTTCACAATGAAAAAAACAAGGTCACAATGTGTGTCAAACCAAAACACAGTCAATAACATTCTTTATTAACAAATAACAAATCTGCTGTAAAATCTCCGATGTTAGTTAAAACTTTAATCTCATTAGCTGGAATATAACAGTATCTTCCAATCAAAAATACTTTCTTTAACCACACGAGATAAATGGAAATTTCTGTTAAAGAAGCAAATGTCTCTTGCCTAAAATGTCAGGCCGCTATGCGCCCAACTCACGTCATGGACAATATAGGTCATTTCATCTATTTTATTTCCATTTTTTATTGTTCACATCCATTCAACTTCTTCAAGCAAAAATATGCTGATGTAAAGTATTAATATGTAGGCTACTCTTCTAATATTTCCTAACCATCTTTATATTTCCCAATTTATTTATTTGATGGCTTTCTCTTTTCCTAGGTTTAGACCTTCAAGACAATGATGTATTCACAAGTGTGATGCGTGAAGAAGATGTTGGTCGTAAGGCAGCCTTTTTGATGAAACAGATTCCAAAAATGCAAGAGTCATTTAACGTTATTGAAAAGGTTTGTCATTGAAGAATATTTGGGGGGATGATTGTAAATAATGATAACAATAATAATGATAATAATTATACTAATGGTGATGATGATGATTATATATTGATAAAAATAGGGCCAAAATTACGCCAACTCTTTCAAGAGAATCTGTAGTACCTAGGGACACCAAATTTAGTATATATGCATGCATAATATAATATTCTTTAGTGCATGGCCCAGCTGGATTTTTGATTTAAGGTTTTATTTTAGTTTATAAATTTGGAAATTATTACGATTAGAATTATGTTTACAATCGATCAACCATCCGTCGACTAAAGTTATGATGGTCGGAAATAATATTGATCTAGAAATCTCCATTATCAACACTAGACAGGAGTAAATAAAAGAATTCAAATAATAAGGATCCATCAAAACGAACACTGCCAGTTGCACATAAGACATATAGGCAAAACACAGAACAGTAAAGTTGACTATATTACAAGAGTTCTTTTTATATTTTTGCCCTTTTTCAGTGTATTCATACTAGTACCGTAGTTTTCATTAATCAGTAAAATAAGCACAGTGCACACATTTGATAGTTGAAGAACTGCTATTAGCTGCGTAACTCTTTCATGCCTTGAGGAGTCATTGTTGATAACCTCAGTGGCCAGTAATCTTGTGTGTATGTGTGTGACTTTATCCAGTACCATAATCCTCACAGTACATTGGCTTTCAAGGGAAGCGGGAGTGACTTTCATTGGTACTTGTGGCTCTAGGGTTAAGTACTTCAGCAAAATATGTCTTGAAAACGTTTATTTGTCTTTTAAATTTTCATTACAATTGAATGACTAAGTGTTTATTTAGATACTATTTCTAAGATAGTCTCAACTTTTTCCTTTCCATGACATCATTTTCTCTCATCAGTGTCCAAAGCCTGTGATTGCTGCCATTCACAGCGCCTGTGTTGGGGGAGGAATCGACATGATCTCAGCCTGTGATATTCGATATTGTACTGAAGATGCATGGTTTACCATTAAGGTAGAATTTGAGAGTTTGTCATAGAACTTAGCTTAGGAGGAGATGCCCATTCTTATTAGCTTTGACATTAAATTTGATTTGAAAACTTTTAGACAATATTGATTAGCATACTTTTTATTTTGTCTGCTTTAAGCACTTTTATATAAGACAATTTATTTTCTTATAAAGGCTTTTGTATCAAAGTAAAACTTTATTGGAGAATTGTGCAATTTGCAGATTAATGTCTAATCTTCTTATAACATTTTTTATAATTTATCATTGTATTTCTGCTGGTATCTTTCTTTGTGGCATTTTTTCTTTCTTCTTTAGATTTGTCTTTATGAATTCCATGCATTTATACTTTGCAAATTATTAATTTGTTGTCATAGTCAATCAGTTTGTTTTATGATTATATTGAAATGATCAGGAAGTCGATATTGGATTGGCTGCAGATCTCGGCACTCTTCAGAGGTTTCCTAAAATTGTTGGTAATGACAGTTTGACCAGAGAGTTGGTGTACACGGCCCGTAATTTCCATTCTGATGAAGCTAAAAGTATTGGATTTGTCAGGTGATTTACATAGTTCATAAATATGAAGCATTATTTAGCCCTCTTTCAGTAATTAAAAGAAGAACACTGTGAAACCTTCTATATTTTTTATTGAGATCAAAGGATCATCCTTACTCTACAATAAAGATGACACACAAACTAGTTTAGGATGCAGATAAAATTATTGTGTTTTGCGCATAGATACCTCCTTTTATCTTTGTATTTATTTTCTGAAATTGTTTCATATTTTACTGTTTGGTTACGTGCTCAGCTCGGTGCATTAGTTAGTTTTTTAAACCAGAATCTTACACTTGAGTTTTAGAAAAGAAACCTACGTTTTTCGGGTTTATAGGACAATAAGGAAAAAAGAAATTTATTTTCAAAGCTGTTGAAGTGAGAGACAGTAAACTCTTCACATAATCTTTTATTTTCAAACACATACTATTGGTCTCTTACAACATTGAAATGAATGCAACCTGTGAGAAAGTGATATGAAACTCATAGATAAATGAATTCATGTATTGTAATAATAGAGATATTCCTTTTTCAATGAAGACGATATAAAACTAGAATTAAGGGACTGATGGAATCAGGTATTTTGATTATTAAATAAGAATGCCATTTTCTTTTTTCTTTTTTCTGAAATGAGTTTGTACAAGATGTCATCAATATTCAAGGTGAGGATCTGAACATCTCAGCATCATCATATTATTTCTTTTACTATTTTATCAATTCATTTCAAAGTGTTTCCTTAAACTCTGAGATTATCGATCATGGTTCAATTATATGTAGACCAACTACAACAACAAAAAAAAGCAAAAAGATACGGTGAATAGTTTTGTAAAAAAAAAGGGTTTTTTTAAATGTTGGAAAACTATCAAGACCAACACTCAAAGACTGCCGACATTCATCAACAGATGCCTGAAGTGCGTACTTAAACTACATCAGATGGTGCCAGACTATAACTATATCAAATGATGAGCTGTGGAGATACCCAGAACAAACCCCAATTACCACCCAATTCAAGAAAAGTTAGTGAGGTTGGATTGGTCACGAGGAAGCTTTAAACAAAAAAAGCGTTCTTATATAGCAGGTTCCCACTAAATGGGCTCAATGCGCTTTGCAGTCTCCTGGCAGGCCATTACTATCCAAAATCCTTCTCAACCCCTCGGGGGCATACAGAGGTGCACCCAAATAAAAGCTGCTTCACTCTAGCATACTGACAAGATCTTCCTCTTCCTATAGCCAGGTACCCATTTTACACCTGGGTACGGTGAGGAAATGCTTGTAATGAATCTTTCCCAAGAATTCAACATTGCACCCAACCGGGATTCGAACCTGGGACCTTTTGATCACCAGCCCCAATGTCTACCTTTAGACCACAATGCCACACAAACATCACAAGACAAAGCTTAGAGTGGAACCCACAATGAAAGCGCAAGGTGGAAGTGGGACAATCAAAACAGATATGATGAAGAAGCACAGAGGCAGAGATCAAGAACGCTGGAATGCAGACCTGCCATTCATTCAGATTTAATCAGAATATTCAGATTTTTTTTCACAAAAATGGTGAAATTCTGATTTTGTAAAGACCTATTCTGATTTTTATTTTGGTAAGCTTCCGTAGTGCGCCTACGCACACTACACGTCCACACATGCTCAGAGTTTGTGAAAATAATGACTCAGAATAACACAAAAATGTGGGCACGCATTTTTTCATCTGACAGTTAATAGATATGACGCCTTTTGGGTTATTATTGCTTTGATAGAACAAATGGCTGTTGTAACGCTGCCTTGAATTGTAATTACTTGCGTGTGTCTTCATTTGTTTATGATTCTGATTCCCCCCCCCCAAATTCTAATCTTTTTGTACGTATATCCTGATTTTTCTGTTGGACAATATGTCATGGACAGAGATGAAGGGTGTTGTCCAAAACTGAGTCGGATGAAGAGCTGTTGCTTTAGCTCTATGTCCCTCTGGGGATGCAGAGGCATTAGTAAAGTTGATAAAGATGCAGAGATAATTACATGATAGATCCCATAAGATTGATGGAAGTGAAAATTTTTTTTTAATAATGATAATTTTAATCTTGTTATTACAGTCACATCTTTCCTACCAAAGAAGACATGATGACTGCTTCGCTTGAACTAGGGAAACTAATTGCATCTAAGAGTCCTGTTGCTGTTCAAGCTTCGAAGATCAATCTGAATTATTCAAGAGATCACTCAGTGGCTGACGGTTTACAATATCAGGTTTGGTTGTCAGATTGTCAACTTTGTTTTTTTGTTGTTGTTGGGTTTTTTTTATGAGGGGAATGGTGTGTCCAATGACTTTGATAACAGGTTGTCATGAAGATATAATATCAAAGTTAGCAAGACAATTCACTCCTTTTTATTAAAAAATCTGTCTCAACTCCAAGTGAAGCATACATTGTTCATTCACGAGATTTGCTTTTCACTGGTAAATTGGTAAGATCTGACTACTTAAAGCTAAGGACTAGCTACATGTATCATGAATAAGAAAATAGAAATAAAATAAAATCCCGCTTAATTCATCCCAGAAGGGAATTACCATTTGGTATTTTACCGTCACCGAGCGTCAGCCGTAAGAACAGTGCCACAAACGTAGGCAAATGCATGTAGATAACCTTTCCCAAGAGTTAAACATGGTCTGTAATGAGATTCGAAACCACTACCTGTCCAATGGCTTAAACATCGTGATGAAATTGTCAGTAAAAAGCCTTGCTCAAGGACGGGACGCAATATATCTGAATCTGACACCTTTGATCGTGCAATCCAAATGTCTACAACAGCATAATCCGATCAAATAAACACTTTTCTTCATGCATTCTTTAAGTTCGGCTTTTTATAAGCTTTTATATTTTAAGCTTAGGTAATTTGCAAAAGGCCTTAAATGCAAGAAATTGCTTTCCAAAGAAAGAGATGTATGGTATAATTGCGAAATATAACTAATTGTTTGCTGGTATTCATCTGGAGATAACATTGAAATAAAATATCTGTCATTGTGTGCCCTATCTTTATAATTGGTTTGCATTCTTTTCAACTCATCGCATATTTTTGTTTTTCTTTTAAGGCAACTTACAATAGTGGTGCCCTACAATCTGAAGACGTGATGAAAGCAGCGATGGCCAACATGACTAAAGAAAAAGCCATCTTTGCCAAGTTGTGATGATAAAAATGTTTTCCTGTCATCCATTTATATATTAGTGACTACTTGATGGAAAGACTTGATGAGCAGAAAAAACAAAGTACAGTCTGGTCTCTCTAACCCTGACTTCTTTAGTCCGAATCCCTCTGTAATCCAAATGATTTTCTGGGAACAGATTTTTTATTCTTATTTTTTCTTAGCAGTCCCTAATCCGGAAATTTCTGTAACCCGAACAAATTGCTGGGAATGGAGGTGTTCGGATTAGAGAGACCAGACTGTGTGTGGTAACATAAAACTCTCTGTACCTTTGAATTTTTGGAGCAGGTTTAATGTTGTGTGACAATTTGCTAAGTAAATCAGATGCTCACTTATGAATTATTTCAATTATGCCCATTCATTTTCATTTGATTGTCATGCCAATGCCATGTGAATGAGCCCATTTTACACTTTTGTGGGCCATCATATTTTTGGGGTTTTACTACAGTTAGAGGAAAATGCAAGGCTGAAATATGATATTCTCAAGCATAGTAAAGCAATTAAAACCATGACATGGCAGAATATGGTAACAGCTTTGATAATAAACTTCTTTCTCTCTCATAGTTAAAAGATATAGCAGACCTATATATCCATTAATGGTTCACAAATAGTCTAGCATTGCAGTCATAGGGTATGCAGTAAATTAGAAAAAACATATGTAGATATAAAAATGTACTTACATGGACTAAAAGATTTTGACAAATTGATAAATATATTTATGCTCTAGAACAGTCATTCCTAACTACATTGAGATGGCTTATATCAGATTGTGATAAATAAAAGTTGATTTCATGCAGTTCCAGGCCACATGTATCGGCTCTCACATATATCAACATATATTGGCGATCCCAGTGATGTGGATATAAGTGAGTTGCACTGCAGTTGAAGAAAAACTTTGTGTGAGTGAGTCTTGTTTTTGCTGTTTGTCATTTTGTAATCATAATTCATGACAATATATTTATTTGTTTATCCTATTTTCTAAAAAAAAAAATCATTCATATTTTTTATTCTTGATTCTAGTATAATATCCATATAGTAGCACTATAACAATGATGTATAATATGTTATAACAACTAGGGGAAACCAAACCCCCGCGATATTTGCAGGAAACAATGTTGCTTTGTTAACTCTAATACTGTCTATTATTTTGATAATACACCCTATCAATGGATGAGAGCAGTCGGTGTATAGGTATAAGCCATCGTAACTCCTGACTCAGAATTTAGATCTAGACAAAGAGCATGAGGATTGGAAATTCTACATAAAGATTTAGATCTAGATGAAATGGAATTTTGAAAGGTGGATTAAAAGCCAGTGGGGATTGTAATGCTACATGTATTGTCACCAAATGATATAAATAATTATGCTCCTCAGCCTCTATATCTGTCGTTTTTGTTTACATAAATGTTGTAACAAAATATCCATTAATTTATATTACATTCGTCAGTGTAATTCTCTAAACACGTAAGTCTGTTATCATTATGAGCGGACTTAAGTGTTTAGAGAATTACACTGACAAATTATACATATATATATATATAATGCATCACTGCAGAATGAAACAAAGACAGAAGAAATCAATTAGATAAATATTTATTGAACAGACATACAATGTACATACCTTTTTTTATGTTACAAGCGAAGACATTTGGGAGGATATTTATGTGTAAATCAAGTTTTGTTATGGTTTCATAAAAATTAATTATTGCGCTTCTACTGTAAGCGTAAAAAAAAACAAAAAAACAAGTTTGTTAACAAATAAAGGAGTACTATAAAGATTACACTTCAGATTTTTATATTTTTTTTATTGTTGCGTTTTTCTACTGCATGTAAGTTTGCCTGAAATAAGATAAGACAGTGACTTGAAATGAATATTTCAATTGGTAAATCATCATCATGAACATTATTTTAATTAAACGTTATTGTTTATCTCATTGTGTCTAGAATTTAGCACATTAAAAACGTAATGAAAATAAAATCGAGACAATATCATTTCATATTAAGCAAGCATGTGGGTTATGTCAGTTTGTGAATCTCATTTAGCGATGACATATAATGGCAACACACTGTATCCTATATTTAAAAAAAAACAAAACATAACAGTATATCAAACCATCATTTTCTGTATCTTTATTAGTGTTATATGTTATAACATTATCATATTTCTAGTTGCATAGATTAAGAGGTTTTTAGATTTTTAGAATGAAGAATGGGAGGACTTTTAATCAAATGATAAACAAAAGCTTATAATAAACAGTTTGTCTGAGACCATTTATTTAATAACTTTACTATTAAACTTAAGATATTAATATAATGTTTATCATCGTATTAGCATCATTATATTGAATGTTACCATAGTTACATTTATACTTGTTTTAAGTTAGGTATTCTTAAATTAAATTTATACACGATTAAGCTACATATTTTTGTGCACGCTTATGTGTTACTTGAAATTCTGATCAGAAGTCCTTTCTTTCACCTGTGAATTCTCAATAATTTGCTGCTATGTAAGCAAAAATAAAAAATAATACTCTAGGAGAGAGAATCATCAGAATGGTCAAGTTTGTTGTAGTAGCAAAGTTCCAAGCCAAAGTTATTCAAGTGACCGTCTGCATGGTGTTCTTTACTGTAAAAATCATTTGAATCCTCCCTGGTGGCGATGAAGAACTTCTCGTTGGTGACATTGGTCTGAAATACCGACTGGCATTTTCCTTTGTACCTGAAAAAGGAATAAAACTCCATTATTAATTACCATATTATAGGCTGGACTTATTTGGCACTATAAGGAAAGGTTTTTTGTTTCTTTTATCATGTCGCGATTATGGAGACATTCCTACAGCATACCAGTAGGTCTTATAAACATCATTACAGTGTCATCATGCGTCACACAAGGCCTCGACATTAAATTATTAACCACCTCAGTCTTAGGCAGCTTCCATCATCGTTGTCATTGTCTCAATTCCCATCCACTTTACTTCATTCATTCATTATAGTCCTTTTCACTCAAGTGGATCGTTGGGCTTATAATCAGCCAGGGGTTCTTCTTTAATTGTGTGATACATATGGAACATCTAAGGCAGTCTATAAGTAAGGCAGTGTTGAAAACCCTGAGATCACCAAAGTAGTGGTCATGGGTAAATTCATTAAAACCAACCAACCCTGGATAATGGAAAATCAAAATAATAAAAAATCTGTTCCAATGGCGTTCAACTCAAAATTCTGAAATATGAAAATCACCAAAAGTGAAAAATTAATGATATATTATTATCATAATATAGTGTTAGTAACAAGTTATGAAGTATGGAACAAATTCGAACATTTATATGAGTTTCATTCCTCTGTAGCATCACTAAACATTTTTACATTCACCCTTCCCCCATTCTTCCCCCACTTCTTGGGGATTTTGTGGTGGTCACATAGGGTAAGAAATTATTATTGTTTGTTCCAGTTCCAGTGAATAAGTGTGCATTCCTACATAGCGTGTTCCTACTAAATGTGAGCTTTACATAGTTTAGCTGGCATACTGACCTTTAACCCTTCTCAATCCTCAGAAAGGGGAAAAAATGGGGGGGGGGGGGAGTTCAGAGGTGCGACCCGATGAAAGGCGCCTTTCTCTAGCATACTGATTAGTTCTGACTCTAAATCTAGCCAAGTACCCAATTTACACCTGTATTCAGTGAGGAAGTGCATGTAAAGAGTCTTTCCAAAGAACTCAACATCGCGCCTAACCGGGACTCGAACTTGAGACCTTTCGATCACCAGTCAAATTGTCTACCATTATGCCACAATTCAGTGTGTGCAATCCAATAAATGAATGCGTTTGTGTTTATGGCGGGGGTTGGGGGGGGGGGGGGATTGACGGGAGAAAGGTGAAAAGTGTACTGGAGAGAGGAGGGATAAGAGATAACAAAACACCTGACTGAATAATGTCTTCGGAAGTATTCGGAAAATCTTTAATTAGTTTTTTTAATCTAAATCTTTCAGCAACAACTGAACAAGTACAGGTCATCCGGGAATGAACGCGGTGAATTCCTACGGTAAACATTTGGTTCTAAGAACAGGAATCGCTGGGAAGTCTTGATTTAAATTGCCTTCGTCATATCAAACTTGAGGTCCGGATAAAAAACGCATTGCGGAGGACCTAGATGGTCGAAAGGTTACACCACTTCCATACGTTTGCGGCGCTGTTCTTACGGCTGACGCTCGGTGACGGTAAATACCAAAAGGCAAATTTCCCTTCGGGAATGAATAAGTGAAATTTTATTGTATATTATTTTTTATTTATTATTTTTTTAAATCAAGGGTGTTGAGTGAGATTACTATGTAGGCTACATGTAGTTGCTGGCTTGACTTGTATAATCTGATGGTGTTTTCTTTACCCTGTATAATCGCTTTCTTAATCAATTCTACAAATAAAATATCATGGAAATAGAAGGAACAAATGAATCAGTATGGAAACGTCTAAACATGAAAGAAAGCCACCTAATGAAACATTAAAAAACCAAAAGCTATCATATTTTGGTCACATCAAGAGACATAACACAATACAAAAAACGAACGATAACTGAAGGCAAAGCAGCGGAAAAAAAGGAAAAAAGGTACAGTCTGCCCTCTCTCATTCGAACACCTTCGTTCCCAGCAATTTGTTCGGATTACAGATTTTTCCGGATTAGGGAACATTTAGAAATGATAAGAAAAACATTTGTCCCCAGAAAATGGTTCGAATTTCAGAGGGATTCGGATTACAGAAATCCGGATTAGAGAGGGTCAGATTGTAGACGGAAGACTTGAGTACCATACAGGAGGCGTGTCGGGGCGGTTACCGGCTACGTCACAAACGGCATTTTTCCAGGGGACATGCCGAAACGGTGAGGTAAGTACATTGTGTAATCGATATTCTATCTTCATGTGCTTGGTCTGGAGCAGACACCGACAACAATGACGCGCCATTCTTCTCTATGTCAATCTTTCTTGGCAGCTCGCTGTTGCTCGTTGAGCTTTTGGTGACATATTTGTTTAAGCTTTCAATGTATCTAGTTCTTTGTCTTCCTCTACTTTTCTTTCCTTCTATATTTAACGTAACATCTATTTCTCTATTCCACCTTTCTTGTAGATTTGTTCAAGGAATTTCCTTTATCTTTTCCTGGTGGTTTTAATAAGGTATCTCTCGCATCCTACCATTTGTATGACATATGTGCTTGTTTTTCTCGTGTCCACAATTTATCCACCATTCTTTTTAAGAACCATATTTCGGCAGCTTCCAATTTCTTTTTCGTTTCCTTGTTCAACGTTCAGCTCTCTTATACAACTACTACTACTACTACTACTACTACTATGATTTGTATTTAAGGCATGTCCCAAAGAGTGCTACGATTGTAAAAGACGATTGTGACGAGGTCAAGCTGCCTATATATATTATTGAATTACATAAGTTTAAAGAATTTTGCTTGAAAACATAGATCTACCTCCTTCATTAAGATTTCCATCAAGCGCCATCGAACGAGGTTTCGTATCGGCGTTTTCGGATAAGCGATAGCGGAATCATGAACATTATAATATCAATATTTTCTGAATTTTTGTAGAAAGAGGGGAGCCTTCCACTTTTGTCTTTATGCACCGTGTTTACAGTACCTTAATTTTCGATTTTTTATTTCATTAATCTGTGAATTCTTTAGACAGTGACTTTACATAAAATTGAATTTTCGACAAAACTGATGACGAACGCTAATGAATGGACATGATTCATACCAAGCTTTGATGATGAAAATATTTTCTTCTTCGGTGAAAACCATTTCAAATTCTACTAAAACACATCGAGAACATCAATAAAGAGATGATTTGAGGAGAGCAAAGGAAAAACATAGATCTATCATTGAAAATCGAATACTGCCACTCGAGGGCATAGTCTAAAGCTGGAAAAGACGAGATGCGAGAAAAGTGTTAAACTGAAAAGCTTTGGCCATAGGAACATCAAACGCTGGAACAGTCTACCAGAACACATCATCAGCTCAAGCAGTGTTGATGTGTTCAAATCCAAACTAGACAAACACTGGGAGCAAAAGAGATTCTTCACTGACCTCGAGGGATTTTAGATACCATTAATATGTGTCTGGTCGATTTACTACCCACAAATTGATTAGTGTGTATGAAACAGTACAAAGACCTAACCCAATCATGATGGAGTAAAAATAGCACATTGTGCTAACAAACAACAACTCCAAGATCCAAGTAAGATTCAAGTAAGAAAAGTCAACAATGGAATGCCGGAAAATGTACTCTACGCGATAGAAGCTAAAATCACGCCACTGTATAGAAACGATAACAGCGTAAAAAATGACTGACGTAATTACACTTATTTTTCTTTCAGCATAAACTTTACTCTATTACTCTTACGCTTCATTCGAGAAAAGATTGTTTAGCTAGCTCGCATATTAAAGGTATGACAACGTTTTGAAATCGTAACACTCTTTTGGGGACATTATTATGTCAGAGTTTATCCTATGAGGAATTGATTAACCTTGAGGTCCTGTACGTTAAAGTAAAATTTACCTTTAAGGTTGTAAAGAGTAAACAAGATGTTAAGTTTTGCCATCCCCGCAAAAGAGAAATTAAAAAAAAATTGAAACGAAGTAATGATAAGTGCAAGTACGTGTACATACAACTGCGTGGGTGGTAAGTAATATTTAAGATTCATGGGTCAAAAAAGGACACGCCCAACAACTTTACAACGGATTGTTAAAGAATATAAACCAAGTCACGCTTCTCTGCCGTAGATTGAAGCTTCTGTATCTCCTTGTTTTCCGTTGGGCGCTTATAGGAGTTTTGATCTAATGTGATGACATATATACGTTAATTCCTAGGTAGTGCATTTAGTCGGTACTAAGCTAATAGTTGAGACATCTCATCCAGTTGTCAAGATGTTCACATTTTTAAAGAGATTCTCATGTACATACAGTAAACTACATACTCTCCAGGAAGACACGAGAATCGAGGGAAGAGGAGAGAGAGAGAGGGGGGGGGGAGTGAGGGAGAAAGAAAGTTAGATATAGATAGATAGATAGATAGATAGATAGATAGAGAGAGAGAGAGAGAGAGAGAGAGAGAGAGAG
>JASKDV010174527.1:0-22847 GCA_032466395.1 Aegires albopunctatus | reverse complement strand
TTATTATTATTATTATTATTATTATTATTATTATTATTATTATTATTATTATTGTTATTATTATCATCATTATTATTCCTCTCCATCAATGACTGCTTCTCTTTGTTTCTAAGTCTGTTTTACTCTTTATTATTTTGTTTGAGAGAGAGAGAGAGAGAGAGAGAGAGAGAGAGAGAGAGAGAGAGAGAGGGAGGTTGGGGACGAGAGGCGGGGGGGGGAGAGGGGTGGTGGAATAGAATCCAGATCAAGGTATATAATCATACATTTCACTCTGTGGAATAATAAAACACATTTTAGAAAATAACAATTACAGAATGAAAATATTATGTTTTCCTTTCTCTCTGCTCTTTTATTTTGCTTCGTCATCCCAATTGTCAAGGTACGTGGGAAAATGAATAAATAAATAATAATAACCACAACAACAAGCTGAATGATATAAATTTGAAATGGGACGCATAATTAGAGTGAAATTAGACTATTATATCGAATAAAACTTAGGTCTGTGATAAATAATATAGTAGAAATGAAAATATAATAGAAATATTTATCAGATACCATCTCATGAATATAATTAACCCAGGTACAGTGATATTACATATAGTTGTTATCACATGAGATGGCCTCTAAGTCTATTATTTATTGAAATGAGAGGTTTCCACAAAAGTGTTTCTTTCCTCTTGTATGGACTTGCTTTTACGCGGTTAAATTTTTATTAAATTGTTATTACATTCTTTCTCTAGTGTGCTGATGAGAATGTTGAAATCTAGATGGGCATATGTCACAGCTAGCCAATATATATTCCCATCATTAATGAAATAAAAGATGTCATTGATAAAAATGTTGAATAACAGTAGACCGATGATGGATCCAGTTTCTTGTAAAGGGGCGTGAGTAGGACATACACTACTATCAATAGATGAGGTTTGTTATGATGCTGTTGAGGACTGATGAATCAGCTTTGAGAAGTTAAGTCGACAAATTATCAACGCCAGCGGATTGATTTCCATCAATTTTGCTGATTACTTTCTTAACATAATCTCCATTTGTTTCACAGAATTCGGAATGGGAGTTTTTAGTCGATAGTCAAGATGTTTGGGTGTGTCTTCAGACAAAAACAATTTAATATCTTTGCTAATGTCTTTAGTAATGTTTGCAAAAATGAATTAAAAATTGTACATACATTTGATGTTTCGTTTAGTATTTTGTCATATGATGTTTTGTTGTTGTCCAGATTTATACTTCCTTGAATAGAAATGGTTTCACTGTTGGCCAGAAATCTTTTGACTTCTGAGTTCTGACCCCCAGTGCAGCCGTCTTGAAAATATTATTCGACTGACCTCCCCTTTAGGATAGATACAACATTTCTTAGATGTTAACAGATTCCCAACTATGTTGGCTTATTGATAATATGGTGTATTTAATTGTTGAAAAGCATTCTTTTTATGTGCAATTGATATGGATATCTCTTGACTTCGTCTCTTGATTAATCTATTATATATTACGCTAACCTCCCCGACTTATGATGTCTATAAGTACAGAACTACTGAACGCACAGCCACCAAATGTCACACATTTGTTTCTATTGTTCAGTATTGTGTTCTTAAATTCATTGTGTTTTAGATTACTCATTTATTTCTTTTTAAATAGAGTTTTTGTAAATTCATTATAAATTCTCTCCTTTAGCCAAAAAAGGTCAAGGTCAAGGTCAAAACATTACCGGACCCATTTCTCATTTCTCTCCTTATGGAAGTTATGAAACGGCTACGATTCCAGTAATCAATCCAATCTAGATCTATGAGTATTTTAGAGATCTTATATATATATAGTCTATAAATTAGGCATTTCATTTGCGGATCGATGTAGATCTAGATCTAGATCTAGATCTATATCTTTCGGTTCTCCAGATGCCTCGGAGAAAGAAGTCTTCATTGGGTCGTCATACACCAAATGCCAAGCGGTTGAGGCTGGCTACAACTCGAAATGAGCCACCACTTGAGGTAATTTTAAATCTAGATCTAGATCTACTGCTTTTATTCAATCTCCCCATCTCCTTAGTTCTATCTCCTAAGCGAACGCTACCAACGCTTCCCGACATACAGACTAGATCTACTGTAGATCTACATCTATGTAATTGGCTCTTTATGTTTATTGGATATTTTAAATTGCCTAACAATATGTAGTTGCTGCAATGGGTAAGTGTTCTCTGAAGGTATTTTCTTTCCGACTTATGATATCGGGTAATTAAGCTTGTTATAAATATCAGAGATAAAATGATGAACTGACAGGATAAAATGATATCAGATTCTGGGTATACACACTAAATGACAATGATGAAGACTAAAATGAAAACAAAACCAAAGATGAAAATTAAGAGAATGTTATAGTTCGTTCTTTTTGTTTGTTTGATCTCTTTATATCAGATATAATACATTTTAAGTTTGATTCAACACATTGATGAGCTTTGAATCACATTTAATAGATCAAATATCTTACATGTACATATTTTACAGAAGAATTCTGGAGAAGACAAGACTCATATTATATATTTTATATATATTTCATTTATAAAACAAAGTTTTTCTCATTTTGCATAAATACATGTATCTTCTTTTGATTTTCACAGCAAATGGTTTTGAGCTTCCGGGTATCAGAACTTCACGTCTTGCTGGGGTTTGCTGGCAGGAATAAAAGTGGGAGGAAGCAGGAATTAACCCAAAGAGCCCTCGCACTAGTTCAAAAGGGGTGTTCTTTACCCGTACAAATAAAAATTAGAGAGTTGTACAGGTGGGAAAAATATAATACAGGATTATCTTTAATAAAAAAAATGTAATTTTAAATTTTAGGAAAACATTGATTTTTATTATTTCACGATCATGCCATGTTTATGGAAAGTTTCAGTTAGAGATCACATTCCACAAGTAAGATGAAATATTTCATACTTTATTTTATGCACGTCCTCCAAGGCAGCAAAATGAATTTTATTTCTTCTCTGTGGTTTATTGTTGGGAAAGAATAACATTCAAAGAGATGTAAGGCTGGTTCTGGATGAAGTTAAAGATGAATAATTTTAGTGATACAGTGAGACCTCTGTAATCGTTAAACTTAAGTGGAATGTAAAAATATTGATTCTTGATTAAAATAGTCCCAATTAATTCCCAATTAATTGAATTAACTAGGTTTTGATTTCTCCCAACAGTTAAAGGTATTATTTTTAAGCCCTTTTGTGAAAGCAAGTAGCTTGGATCGAAATTAACATGATTAAATAACTTTATCTGCCATCCTTATTGAATACCCTTAAATATTTTTTAGCCTTAATGTTTAGCATCTAGCTTGATTTAAAGAAAAATCTTCATTGTGACAAAGCCATGAGAGCCTATTTTAATGTTGCCTATTATTTCTTATGTAGGCAAATATACCCTGTGACTAAAGTACAACCACCACATCAATCAACTAAAGATTTAAACATGCCAGTAATGCATCGTCATCAAGGTGAGTAGAAAGTGGCACATTTTCTGGGCTCACATAAGATCTTATCAATCTTTATACCTTTAAACAGATCTTAGGTAGTTTACTTTACTGATCCCCAACTGCTGGACGCCGTCCTACAGATCTTAGGTAAAGGATGAATGATATGGATTATGTTCGATTGAATTTGAGTTTAGACTTTGATATATAGGAAGCCCATTAAATTAAGTTGCTTTCAAAATATGAAGTTAAAAATTGATTTTCTGGTTTTGAATTCAGTTTAATGGAATTTACAGTTGGTCCCTATTATTTTAAAATCTCATTAAAAGTGTCTGAAAGGAATTAGAGAGTTGTTTTTGAAGCATAATTATTTTGAGAACGGAGAATGGTTCAGACTGTTACTGCTGGTTAAAGCATCATTCTGGTACTTTGTTGTGGGGCCATATAAAAAGCTTACTTTTTTGGTCTTATTCTAAACCATCAATTTGTTTATTCTTACTCCATTTGATTTTATTCGCTTAGATTAAGAGACATTAGTTATACATTATTTGGTCAAATTGTTTGTCATCCATTATTTTTTTCATCCTTCTTTTAATAAGCTATTGTTATAAAGTTCTTAAAATCACTGCAATGGTGATCTTATCTGATTCACTAATTTGATATGGAAATCCTGCATGAGGCATCTTATGACATATTAGAAATAAAAACAAATTTTAATTTTCTAATACTTTCTGATGACATTCAATTTTTTGCTTTCGCCATGCCTCATGAAAATTGCTTTTCTTAATCCTTAACACAATATGAGAATATGAGAATGTTTTGCTAAATGCATTGTTACAATCAACTCACAGTTGCTCATGATATTTTGTTTTGATTTTTAGGGATTGGAGGGAAGGATTATTTTTAGTTGGCATTTATATTCTTATGTCAAATTTACAGTCAGAAAGAAATAAGTCACTTTACATACTTTGAGGCTTATAACCTTAAGAAAAACATTTTCAGCAGTTTGAATAACAATAATGTGTAAAATAATAGGTAATCAATATTTTTTCACAAAAGTACTAAAAATAAGTCAAATATCAAGCAATGCAATAGTCATGATGTTCAAGATATTTTGATGGGTCGTGCGAATATTTCACGATTTTTGGCTGCTATTATGGCATGTATTTCTTTCCATCCTTTACTTTCCCCCTTTTGACTTTTAATTTTAATTTTTTATATTTTTTTTTTGCAATCCAGTTGAGATTCTCCCAATATAACTATTTTATGATGCTTCTCTTCTGCAACCAATTCCTCTATCTCTTTCAATTTTTTAGCCGATGTTTGGGCATGCAATGTTTAGAAAGTATTTTATTATACATCTCTTGACAAAATAACACACTGGATTTAATCTTTGTTTTGCCAATTCTTCCTACTTTTCTTTTCTTTTCTTACTTTTGGGAGTATGAATCCTGATTCATATCAGTATGCTGTTGGATTGATATACTTTTTTTTCCTGCTTAGTTTTCATACCAGCCAATTTTTGTTTTGTTTTTATTATAGGTATGCTTGGGTACCCCCATGAGGGGCCAGGTAAGATGTATAGAGGCTATGGGTCTCTTCTCAAATAGTAATACCCTCGTCACCTGTTTGATCCAGTGTAAAAAAAAAACAACCCAAAAACTTGTATGCACTTTTTTCATTACAAGCCATAAATTGCTACTACACTAGAATCTTGTGGGTAGAGCATATATGTAATGTTGAGAATAGGTTGTAGCAGTAGAGTTTAGATCCCAATTGTTCAGTTACTGCACAGATTTCATTCAGATCCCATTCAGTTCAAAATCAAAACACAACTCCTGGCTTATTGACGATTTCATGAATTCAAGTCACAACAGTAACAAAAAATGAAAAAGGTGGGATGGACAACAATTCGATTTAGTGATAACGGTAAAGTAGTATGTTCAAAGAAGTGCGAATATTGTATAATGTTTAGTGTGTCAATGTGTGGGAGAGATGGCCAGACATATTACTTTGTTTCAGAGTGTGTTTGCTTGTGTGCGTATATGTATGTGTGAGAGAGAGAGACATTCGTTATAATGAGACTCGGATAGATAGATAGATAGGTAGATATAGAAGGAGAAAAGAAGAGAGAGGGGGGAGGGTGATAGCTTTAACCAAATTAACACACCAGTGGCTCACGAGAATGCGAATCCGGTAGTGAACGATGTACTATTGTCAATATTATAATTTCTCTAAAAGCCAAGCAAATTGAGTGGTAACTGTGCAGTAACTGCAGACCAGATGGGTGGTGGCCATTAGCTCAATATGGATGAAGTTAGCATCATCGGTTTCATTACTGGTCTAGGGGTATAAGATGTATTAAAAGCTAAACTTTGTCATTGTATGATATCTCATACTTAAATGCATGTTGAGAGAGAGAAAAAAACAACCCTATCTCAAACAATTGTTTTCCCAGAAAATCAGATAAATAGCGTTGTAGATTTACTTAGTAGATTTTTTATTGTGATAATGCATGTTTTTTTGCCCTTGTCTTGACTCTTGTCTTAATATTTTGGTTTTACTCTCTATGGTGTCACAGTATTCCATTCCGCTGTATACTTCTTTTTATTGTGATATGAGCAAGATAAATTATGATTAGCTTACAATTTGTAAGGATTTTATTAACACCGATTTAAAATAAATAATAGTAATATATTTGTACTAATTAAGCCTGGCTTAGAGCTTGATAATTAAGGAATGTTTGTACTAATTGGCGTGGAATGTTTTTCTTTTTTCCCCTTAAAATATAATTTTTAATTTTCTTATCACATGTTGGTTGTGTACGGCGTTTTGTAAAGATATTGAAGTTATTAACTGTAATACGTTGAAATTAGGGAGTTTTATCATCATCTATACTTCCCTTTTCCCTATTTGCATGCATATATACTTGTATGCCTGAAGTCTGTGCAGTGCATGTATTCCATAGCATATCATAGAGGCAGAGTCCACTTTGCTATAAATATGATTTACATTCTTAAAGCATTTTTAATTACAGTCAGCAACAAAAATTTGGTCAAACCTTAAATTATGCTTTGCTTCTCATACATTTTTTTTTTTTTTTTAGTTATTTATTTTTATATCTCTATCATTTTTTTTACCTGCTAGATCTGGTCAAGAACATTTATATTTTCGTAATTTGTTGATGAAAAATTAATCATATCAATTATTAAACAATTTAGCTAATTATTATTTTTTTCTGCTTGATTTTGGCCAAGGATAATATACTCTCACTATTTCAATAGTAGGTTTTTCTAATGGCTGTGTTGGTATCTAATCTTGCAATAGGTCTTGACTACAGTACTATGGGAAGCATGAGGCCATTGATATCTCAGGCCCCCATGCCTGTTTATCCAGATGTCAAGCTCCAGCGATTACCATTTTATGACACACTTGGTGAATTAGTGAAACCATCCAGCCTCAGTAAGTAATTCTGTTTTATTTTTTCCTCCCACTCATTCATACGTTACCAAAATGTTCAGTGAATTTAATAATTTTGTAAAGTATGGAAGAGGTCAGTCAACCATTCAAGGTTCATTAGGACTCTTGATTTGAATGGCATGAGATAGGAAAAAAAATATCTAATGTTGTATAATTAAAACAGTAAATGTTTTGGCTCATGGTTGGTAAAAGAACACATGTTTAAGTTTTTGTTTGATTGCTTTCAATGAAATACTTTTTAACATTGTGTTTTATACATCAAATTGGAATGATATCTTACCTACAAGCATTTTTAAAAGACTTAGAAAGAAATAAACCCAAAATCTTTGTTGATCATCATATTCAAGCTGTGCATACCCTTTTTCTCAAGAAGCGCTTGCTTTTTTTTTTAACAGTTCCTAAAAATAATGGTAGAATGCAGGAAACAATTATTGTGTTCCACCTCACTCCTCAACAAGCTCAAGATATTACCATGTCAAGGTTTGTCCATCATATCTATTTGTACCATTTACCTCAAAAGAACTATTTTTAGAAAGAATAATGTTAGATCATTTTTAATTTTAATTCAATAATATCGTAATTGATATTTAGACCTAAAGTTCTATCGTAATTCTTGCTCAGTGCCAAGTATAATTTTCTATCTGAGGTAAAGGAACATCTTCTTTCTTTGTATCTTCAGCAATGTTTAGCTGCCTGTCATAGACATGGTACTTATTCATTTTTATTCTCCTCTTTCAGAGATTTTCGTCCAGGTGCTAAAACAGAATATCAAGTTCAGGTTCAAGCTCGTTTTTGTCTCTTGGAGACATCTTGTGAGCAGGCAGATACATTTCCATCTCAGATTCAAGTGCGAGTAAATAACAAGCCAGCTATTTTACCGGTAATACATTTACATCCATCGTAACGTTGATATATATGAAGGTGATCAAAGCAATGTTAGATGATTGAATTGTGACGTAATAAGGTAGCCGTTAAGTCTGGAGTGTTAAAATCAAACTTCTGAGAAAGATACACATGGACCAAATTATTCCAGTCTATTTTTGATGAAGTTGCGTCCATTTTCCATCCACTTAATGGAGGTCTGTCTGTTTTTCGTGGTTTAAATGAATTTTTTTTAAATCAGTCATAAAAAATAAAAAAGTCAGAATTCTTTACGTGAAATATTCTTGAGTAAATGGCTTTTATTTTCAATTTGTGCATGAATGAATGCAATCTTAAAATTAATTTATTATAGCATGAAAACATTATGCATTATAAGATACATAATACATGCAAATGTTCAAGTGAAGAGTATTAAATAATAAATACAGTCAGTCCTCTCTAATCCAGACTATTATTATTTCTTAGTATTCTCTAATCCGGAATATTCTGTAATCCGAACAAATTGTAGAGAACGGAGTTAGTCGGATTAGAGAGGTTTGACTGAGGGTAGACTGGAAGACATGAAATTCTTCAATGGACTTATTGTAATAAAATGCTTGTCGAAAATAATTATATTGCATAATATAATACAAGTTATAAGTTATAATATTGTAATAATATATTACAGTAGATGCCATTGCAAAATAAAACACTAAATATCAATCATTTATCTAAATGTTCTTTTCTTTTAAACCTTTTTATTCTGCTAAATTCTCAATGTTGGTTGGAAAGAAAATGAAAATCAAGTTATTTCTCAAAATTAAAAGATCTTTATGTATCAGATCAAACATTACTTTAGTTTGAATTACTGTGAAGTACTTATTTTGTCATAGCTAAAAACTTGTAAGGCATCTATGATTTTTTCTCTCTCAGGCATCAACTTTATATTATATCTCCTTCGTGTGTCTCCATAGCAACAACAATGATTGGCATGGTTTTATGTTCACCTTTTTTTCTTTTTTGCTCATGTTAAGACCCATCATTGAGCATACTCATTTGACAAGTTTTCACATTTCTGCAGAATGTTATTCCCACAAATAAACCTAATGTGGAGCCAAAGAGACCAGGAAGACCGGTTGATATTACAAACCTTTGTCGACTTTCTCCAACAGTAGCTAATGCAATAACTGTCACATGGGCTGCAGAAATCACCCGGGTATGATTTGCCTTTGAAAAATTTGTTTTGTAGTTAAATTCTAATGACTTTTACTGTTTTGGATGTTTTTCAGCCTAGACCTCTGCCATTGCATAATAAAGCACTACCTAAAAGGTATGGTTGTCCATTAGATGTAACTCATCTATGTAAGCTGAGTCCAATCAAATCCAATGAAATGCAGGTCATTTGGGAACCAGAACATTCCAGGGTATCTTCAACTCCTCCAGTTTCAGTTCTGTTCAATTTTCATACTGATGCTTTAAGCTTTACCTGCTGCCGCTCTTTCAGCTGTTCACCAACCTTTCCCACTATTCTGTTGAGCATGTCCCCGTTCAGGTTTTCACTAAGATTTTAAAAACATTTTAAGTTTCACAGTTGTCAGTTATTTCAATGTGCATGCATTTTGCTGATGGAAGAGGAATTTCCTGAATATTAAATGAATATGTTAAGATGGGAATATGCCTTTGCACATATATGATTATAAAAATAAATAAGTGTTCAAATCAGAGCTTGCCAATTCCTTATCTAGTTCTCTCAAAATAGACAGGACTTTATTTTACGGATTGTTCCATTTGATGAAAATAAGTTTTAGCTCTTATTATCCAATGTCAATGTATTTGTAGTCTAAAATTTGAATGTGTTTCCATCATAAATAATATGAATTTTTTCTCTTAACTTCATAGATCTCATTTTTTTTTTGTTGTATAAAATTGTTTGCTGCAGCCTCAAATGTATAAAAATAATCACTTTTCTTAACCAGCAATGAAGAATATTGATCAGTTACTGACAATACGATTAGATTTGTTAGTGTTTCAAATAATTTCGTAGAGATGATTGCATACATTTTTTCTTTTTCAATTTCTCATACATCACACACACAAAAGGTTGATATAGATAATAAAAGTTTGAAAAAAGAAAGAAAAGGGAATGATATATCAATGTAACCAAGGGTATATAAAAATATAGATTTTTGATATTTTTCTATACAATAATTTTGTTTCATCTCAAGGCTTGCATATTATATGTTTCATAAAATAAAAAAATAAAAATTCCACTTATTCATCCCAGAAGGGAAATATGTCTTTTGGTATTTACCATCACCGAGCGTCAGTCGTAAGAACAGCGCCGCAAACATAGGCAATTCGTGTAAATATACTTGCCCAGGAGTTAAACAGTGTCTCTAAAGAGATTCGAACCCGTGACCTTTCGTGGAAAGGTAATCATGACAAGGAGGAACAGTACTATAAGTAACCAATCAATACACAAATACTCATTTATATTCAAGCTATGATGAATAAGGACAAAAGAAATTCTTTAAAAAAAAAGAAAAGAAAGTGAGCAAAAGAAATAACAAATCAGCTATTTAGCCAAGCTTCACTTTTTTGGTATGGCATGGTGATAAATTCAGGAAATGTTTTTATGAAATATACTCCTCTGCATTTTTAAAGTATCTTTTCAGAGGGAGGTGTTTTCATTGCTAAAATAGATTTTTCTTGTCATTTCTATTGTGCAGTTTAAATTGATTTGATAATTTTTTTTTGGGTTTTGACTTCAGAGAAAATTCTTTTAAAAACAATTTCCAGGCAGCAAGATGATATTTCAGTTTATAGTTCTTTGCACTGCATAAAACAGCGCAGAAACTATATTTGTTTTGATAGCATTTACATATGAGTATGTAACTTTCAATAACTGATCTGTCCCTGCTTTTATATATTTTTCATCTTTAATTTAATGAATTAATTAAATGAAACTAGCTAGCAATGATTGAATTAAACTAAATTCTTCAATATTGACTTGTAACCACAGTTAAGTCAGACAAAGTCCCTTACCTGAACAAAGTTATACTTTTTACTAATTGAACTATTGTGTTATAGTTTGCTGATTAAGATTCTAAGTCGTGCTACATTGTTATATATTATTGCTTCTTCAGTGGTTAGATTCAAGTTTATTCACAGTGCAGATTGCAGTTGTATTTTCTTTTTTCTTTTTAACATCCTCATTCCTATCATTGCTTGTTTTCATAAGACATCAACAATATTCCTAACATGTTTAAGCTGATTGTTAATATAGTAAGTTAAGTGCATGCCTGTTCTGTTTTTGTAATAATATCCATATGAATTGAAGGAACAATTAAAAGAAAGCAATAGATTTACGATTACTTCAGTTTTTAATTAATTATTTTTATGGGTTATAATAGGCATCTGGAAACAGAGTAATACTAATTTAACATACATTGATACAGCTGTAGAATATTTCCCTATTAAGATGAATTCTCATGCGACTTAAGTATTTTAAACCTTGAAACTTTCCTCATGTATGCCTATCACATCTCTTCATGATTAACTCTTGACTCCAATGACTCAACTGATCAGACATATTCTATATATACTCTCTCCACATTATAAATGATTCTTCAACAGTCTAGAACGTTTGAGGTCATTCAATGCACATGTTAATGATAAATATCGTAATCATAATAATTCAACCACTGCAATCTCCTGTCTCTCCCCCTCCCCCTCCTATTTCACCAAAACCATTCCTGCCATGCTTTTCATTGCGGTGTATTGTTTTAATTTATAAAAGGTGCTTGCTAGGAGTTGGATCACAATTGAATTTCTTAGGTTCGGTATAATGTGTCTCAATAGGCAGTCACTAATTTAATTTGATCAATATGAAAGAGCAGCCCCCCATAATTTACGATTGCCCACATTAATACTTAACTTAATATTTTATTTATCCCGCACATTGCTGCTAACCATAGGGAAAAAGATAAAAAGATTTTGTGTACCTTATTTCTACCCTTGCCATTTTCTTCACTAGTTCAACAGTTCCCATCATCTCATTAAATTTTTGTTGTTGTTTAATCTGATCTTTGTTGTAACGAGGGGCATTTCTTTTCAACAGTGAAGTTCATTT
The DNA here is from genome assembly GCA_032466395.1 of Aegires albopunctatus. Taxonomy (NCBI): domain Eukaryota; kingdom Metazoa; phylum Mollusca; class Gastropoda; order Nudibranchia; family Aegiretidae; genus Aegires; species Aegires albopunctatus. Next base: position 10,909 of record JASKDV010174527.1, on the reverse strand, counting down.
TTATTTCTAGCTCCTTCCCATTATGAGTTGTGGTAAAAGCAATACATTTACAAATTGTTATTTCCCTAAGATACCATTTAATTTTGACAGGTTGGCAGTAACTTTTGAAAGTATTTTTTCATGAGATTGATTTTAAGGAGGGCAACATTATACTTTATCCATTTTTATTTATTAATTTTGCTCATGATAATATCAAAATCTCTCTCTCATTATGTTTCAGAGTTTCTGTCTTTCAGTCTACTTAGTCAGAAAGTTATCATCAGACATATTATTGCAAAGACTCAAACACTTTGGAAACCGACATTCAGATCACACAAGAGCTTTGAGTAAGTTTTCTGTATTTAGTCTGATTCATTGTGGAAAAGTTGCTTAGCATGGCATGACAGAGCTTGAAGTAGATCTTGTCAAATATGCAGAGCAACTTGAAATATGCCCAGAAATGCATATTTCAGACCTGCCGCCATGACAGCAGGGTAAAACAGAGTCAAACATCCCCCAAAAAAGAGTCATGCAGTCAGAGAGGTGGTCAAAAAAATTTCTTGAATTATAAGATGAAATATTTGGACCCCAATAATATATAAAATGAATAGGACTACAAAATCTTAGATCTAAATCTATTTATTAGTTTTAGTCACCATAGATCTACCTTCAATTGTACCATAAAGTAGGCCTAGTTAATAAAAGTGCTCTCTTCTATTAGATTTAGGCAACTTTCCGGTTTCCTAAGGGTGATGGATAAGAACTAGGCTAGTTAACTAATTAGACATCAGGGAATAAATGTTAATCTAGATCTAGGATCAGTTTAGATTATCCTTTATACACACATTCTATTTTAATTCTAAACCTAATACATAACTGGCACTTAGAGTATCCTTAATATAGATCTAGATCTAACTTTCAAAAAAGATAATCTTCTAGATTCTATTATAGGCCTACATTATAGATCTAGATCACATGTGTAGACTATTATTATTATTATCATTATTATTATTATTATTATTATTATTATTATTATAGAACTAGATCTAGTCACTATAGATATATCTAGATTTAAATTCTAAATCGAGGATATAACTTGCGATGAGATAATATTGGCTTACATTCTGAATCAGAGATGTGCATGGAAAAAGTTGGGGACCAAATTCTTCTCATTGGCTGGGTAGAAGATTTTTTGTCAAGGTAGTGAATTCTATTATCCTAGCTTCCTGGGCACCCTGAATATTGCATCAGACAAACCCAGTTAGCAAGAAGTGAAAGAACCCTAAATTGCCTGGCCAACGCACAATCTGTAAAATAACATTTTTAGATAATTGAATTTTGACGCTCCAGAGGTGCGAACACTGTACAATCAGCTGCAGAGACTAACATGTCATGAACCATTTTTGTACATTCCCCCTTCTTTAGCTTAACATTATATTTCACATGATGATTTGAATATTTATAATTGGGATTTTTAACTCATGGTATTTATATGATGCTATTTCAGTCAAAGAAAAATTATCACAAGACCCTGACAGTGAGATTGCCACTACAAGCCTGAGAGTGTCCCTTGTGTGTCCAGTATGTCAAGTCAAATTATGGAGCTATCCAAATTCTTTAGTTAACATTTATTGCATCTGCACTTTAAGAGGCCATCAATAAATTATTAAGTCCTATGTAATACAATTGTTGAAATTGTTAAATAATTATCTTGAAATTATCATTGGGATTTTTATTTTTGGACATTTAGGCTTAATGACAGATATTTTAGAATCTGAAATACTCTTCTTTTTCAGCTTGGTAAAATGCGCATGCAAATTCCATGTAGAGCAAGTACATGTACACATCTGCAATGCTTTGATGCAGCTACATTTCTCATGATGAATGAAAGGAAGCCTACGTGGATGTGCCCTGTTTGTGATCGTCAATGTCCCTATGACAAACTTATAATAGATGGGTATGACCTATTTTAATCACTGAATGATTATATTAGTCTTATATTGACAAAGGTTTTCAGTCCTCAGCTCTAAAACATTATTTCACTCTTACTTTAGATTTGTACTCATGATTCTTTTGTAAAATAAGAACTGTTAGTTTTATAATTTTGAAATTCTAATTGCCAAAGGATATTTTGACATTATTTTTAAAAACTTATTAAATTTGTTCTATTTATTTTGATACACTTGTAAAAGCTGTGTTTAGATTAGATTTATTATTGTCAGTTGAAAAGAGACATTTGTTTGTGTCAACAGATACTTTGTTGATATTTTCCGTCAAGACCCCAGTTGCTCAGAAATTAATTTTCATGAGGATGGTTCCTGGTCACCAGTAAAAAATCAGGAAAAATCATCAAAACAAGTTATTTTATCAAATTCTAATAAAAGTTCTGCCTCCGGATCAATTCATGTACCATCTTTAACTCCCTCGCCTGGTACTGGTTTGTATTTTTAAATTTAAAAAAAATAATTATTTAATCTATTTATTTATTTCATATAATGATTCTGATGTAAGGTAATCACAGAGAGAGTGTTAGAGATAGGTACACAAGATATTTGATAAATCTAGAATCAGATCAACAAAGAAATTGTATGAAGTGTGCATTTGCTTATTTTGTAAATAGAAACTGGATTTAGAGAAATAATCAAACTTTGTGAGATCTGCAAACTTTTCAGTCTATATTATATATATATATATATCTTAATTTGAAAGCTGACTGCTTATTAACCCAATAATCAATAACATTCTGGACTTTTGGGGATTATTATATTTGCCATATTTTTTCAAACTCAGTTTAAAGATATCTAAGTATCAAGAGTAAGACCATCTCTAGACTACTCAGTAGTTCTCTGCCAAATAACCTCTGGCAAATTGCCCCATCGGTGGTGGACAGTGTCAGACTGTACACCAAAATAAACAAGACCCTTCAATTAAATCTTGGCCCAAAGCTAAAAGTCCTTACTTTTGTTTAAGGCATAGCACGCTTAAAGTTGTAATAGATGAATTTGCCCATTTTTTGAAAGTGTTGAATTGTCAGTTGTGTAGATCTATCCACTGGCATTTTAAAGCCCCTAAGGTTTGCACATTTATTTTTGGATACCCAGTTTAATCTTTGCCCATTGTTCATCTTGGAACATTAATGCACTTTTGAAAATTGAAAATATATTATTAGCATTGATTTATTGACAGTCTTAAAGTAAAATCTACTTTCTAATTTTCAAAATTCCAGACCTGCCTAGTGCTGTGAAAAATGTATAAAATTATGAAAAACTGCTTTAAAAAAACAGCCTCCACTACCAATTTAGAACTTTTAACTAGGCAGGTCTGATAATCTTATAAGTATATACAAACAGTTTAATAATGGTCATCTAGTAGTCCTTGTTGAGGAAATGCATTCTCTTATTATCATCAGTGACGATGACAGCCTCGACGAGTCAGTCAGGACCCCCTAAGGCCACCGTCATAGACCTAACTCTTGACAGTTCTGAAGACGATGATGATGATGCTGTGATCTCAAGTGAGCCAGTTTGCATAAGTCCTCCTGTCATAAACTTGGACGCTCCATCACCAGCCTCAATTCCCAGCATATCAACTTCCCCCACAGCATTTTTATCCACCACTCGGTCATCTGCCACCCCACCATCCTCTGTACCGCCAGCTCATAGTAACATGACCTCGTCATCATCATCTTCTTACCCTTCTTCAAATCTCAGCAATCACCATCCAGTCGTCCCATCATCTAAGCATGACAGTCCGCCCCTTGGTTCAGTGGACAGCATCCTTCACTCTGGCAGCCTTGGACAGCCATCTCCTGCCAGCTCTTTACAAGCCCAAGCCTTAAATTTAGAGGCTATGTCAGATGCTGATTTTGATGAATTCTTGAAAGGGCTATCCTGGGGAGTTTGATTCTTTCATGTGTGGATTCTTGCCTCAAAACTTTTTAAATCATTCATATTTCAATTTTGGTTTTTCTCATTCATCAATGCAAGCCAACAGTGGAAGTGTGTTTGTAATTTATTCTCAATTTTTTTAGACAATTGGCTTGCAAAGGCCAGTGAAATTAACATATTCAGAAGTGGCCAACTATATTTAAGTACTTCTTTTAAGACAATTAAAAATGGAACAATATTGATGGTAGTCTACTGTTATAATTCCTTTTCAACCAGTGAATATTCCAATGTCATTCCCTTATTTCTGATTGGATTTTTAACATAAGAGGATGGTGAAAAAAAATCTTATTTTAATATAGTTCATTTTTTTCATAGATAAAATTTTTTTATTCCCTGGAAATATACTTTAGGCCTTCAATGTGCTGATTGTCTTTGGTCTTACCACATTGGTGTGAATATCAAAGATCATGAAGATTATTTATGTATGTGTAAAAAGAAAAGTATTTCAATATCAAAATTGTAAATGGTCTCAATTTATTTAAATTTGCCATCAAAGAAAAATGTTCACTTTTGATTTGAAATTCTGCATTTGTTATATGGCAATAGTCTGTGATTCTTGAGTCTGGTTTTTTTTTTTGTCCTTTCTTAATAGATTTAAAAGATAGCAAATTTTGTGAATTGATTTTTCTCTGTGCATCTTTCTTTCCTTTGATATTGGTTCCATCATGGCTAGTTGCATCGAGAGCAGGATGCTCTTTTCTCTTTTCTTTTTTTCATGTTTTTATTCTTAGAGATCGCTCACTAAGTTGAATTTAACAATCTTGATTTTAATAAATTATCAGCTAACCCTGCACATATTAGGAAGGGTTACCTCAATGACATTAATTTCCAAATCTTCGACTGGATTGCCACAGAGCCCTCAGTTGGTCCTCATTTTGCTTCCATCAGCCTTTTGTTTGGTCTTTGCATATTAAACCACCTCTTTTTTCATTACCTTTCAAATTCAAAACCTTCTTTCTACAAGGGTTTTGTCAGGCATACTTTACCATCTATAAATAAGTAAATAAAAAAATATAGTGATCTGATGATGTCATTTTCCATACCCCTCAGTTAAACCCTTTTGGACTAGTCAGCCCTTACTTTTGACTTGAGCAACGGTATAGTATGACAATCCTGCTTAGAATTTGGAAGTTCCATATTGCAAATGATTGTTTGGTTGTCATGTTCAGTGCTGTACCCTCCAGCTTTTAAAATAATGATGTTTGAATGATTTGGACCGCTTTCACCAGTTACATTAGATGTATATTGTATAAGAATGTTTGTTGTTTTTTTCCTTTCCCATACTAAGTGTATGTTATGAAAGTAAGTGAAATTTTCACGAATCCTTAATTTCAAAATGCTCTTATTGTATATTGTATTTAGTTTCTTTACTTTTAAATTTGTACATCTCATTACATATCGTTTTCTTTTCATTTTCTTTAGATCCTAATTATTACTTTTTAAAATATAAATTTGTTTGTGATTCACCTGTTTATAGACATTGTCTATTTTGATGAACATGGTGTATTGAGGCAAATAGAATAAAATCTATCAAAGACTTTTTTATTTCTTTTTTATCCCTGTTTGATTATCTAAATTTGATAATATCATTACTACTGTTTTCCTGTTCTCCATCCATTTAACTTTTTAAATGATGCAGATGATCCACAACCTCTGTGTTTGCTGTCTTTTCATTCATTGATTATGACCCAGTCATTTATATTCATGTATTCCTTTATTAGCAAGTTCTGTTCTTTGTCTTTCTAGAGGAAGCCACGAATTGAGCCATAAGATGGTTGATTAAATGTAGTTTGCATCTTCTCTCATTGTACTGGTATTTCAAGTGATGTAGATTCCAAACATGCTTTCACTCCCCATTCTTCCAGAAGATCCCCAATTTTAACTTAAAGCAATCTCCCGATCTCCTGACCACCAATATCTCCTTGTTCTCAGCTGATCTTGTATTTTGTTTATCTAGGAAAAGGTTTTAGATTTGTCAGACAGTAGAATTGGCTGAATACAGATAGACCAAATGATATTTATAGTTATTTGTCCAACCTAATGATATAAGGTTTGTGGAGTAGATTATTCACATTTTTCCATGAGAATCGGATTTCTTAGATTTTTTTTTTTTTTTTTTAATTTTTAATACTGGAATTTAGCTTTGCTTGCCCCTTCACTTCCATACTCTGGTCTAGGTTTATTAGGCCTATTAAACTTATTTTCTCATGTAGTTTGGTTTATATATTTGAGAGGGAAATGGTGAGTCTTGTAAGGCTAGGTGTCTCTCCAAATGTTTAGATATTCTTCTAAATCACTTTTCTAGTCCATTTTCATTACTTCTCCAAGTTGGCAACTCCCCAACACTGTTATTTTTAGTTTCATTTCCTTTTTTCATTTTTATATACCTTGTATACATATTATTTATTTGTTTACCTTTATTTTCTGTAAACTCGGTAATCACTGATATTGATTGAGAATAAAATACTATGCTTTTACTGGAAACAGAAAGAATGATGAGAAATCTTTGTATCACCACATTATACATCTTCATCATTATCATTATCAATGTTTCCTGTTTCGTGTGATTTGATGAATGGATTATTATTGTGTTTATTATATCATCTACAAGTTTCCATTTCTCATTCTATTTCCATTTGTTATTCTTTCCCCTATGGGCCCACTTTGAATTTTGTAATATATTTTTTTCTGTTTTGTAATCATTTTTTTTCTTTCACCGATCCTTTGTTTTTACTTATAATGTGTCACATATATGCCAATTACTTTATGCTGTATGTATATTATGTGTATTATTTTTCATCATCTTTACTACTGTTCATTCTATTCTTAGCTTATTTGGGACGGATACATTTTTCACTGTGATTTGTTAATTTCTTTAAGTAGAAAGTTTGCAGTTTGGTATTAGTATCTATAAGAATAAAAGAAAACCACCACTCAGTAAAGAGATAAGTCAAAATTAAATAGCTAAGTAAATAACAAAGATGAAATAACAACAAATGACAGGACAAACTAACAATAAGAGTTTTAATTTATCATCTCTATCAAAAACAACAAAGACGAAAATAGAGAGAGGAAAATTAAAGAAAGACTGAAGATGCAGAAATAGAAGAACAAAATTATTATTAGAAGATCATTTTAGAAAGATCGCATCATAAAGAATTTGAAGAAATAATAATGCTAGTATACTACTAGTATTAGAATAGAATTTAAAGAAGATAAAGAAATAGAAGGGAGAGTAATATAATAATATTAGAAGAGAATATAAATAAGACAGGAATATGAAGATAAGTCCTTTTAAAAATATTGTTGTTCAATTTCATTATCTGAGTTTATGGTCAGTTAATTAGCCATGAATTAATCAATCAAGGCTTACAAGGTGGCTTTTAATTTCATATGAATACTTTTTAAACATATATATTATTTGCATATCTTTTATATAACTTAAATATAAGTGTCACAAAATAAGATAGATGAGATAAACTTTGATAATCCAGAATTAGAAGGCTGAAGCTTGCCATGCAGCACACTGAATGATTTCAATATAACAGGTTTCTACTGTATGTAAATGGAATTGGTTCTCCGATCAATGCCTTGGTTTAGAAACTCCTCTATAAATTATTGTTTTTTTTACACCTTCTTGCCATGATTGAAAAAAAACCCCTCAACTTCCTTTAAATCCTTAAAAAATCTTAACATTTTAACACTGTCGAACCCGCTTATTCTGAAACTAAAAAAAAAATTAAAAAAATTTCAGTGAGTTTCATTTTCTGATCAACCCCATTATCTTTTGGGGTAAATATATCAAACTATATGTTTTATATTATCATACTATATGTGGCTGATAACGAAAAATAAGGCAGTATAGGTGAAGGAATAGATATTTTCAAGGCTGGAAACTTGAAATGATTCAAAACTTTAAATAATAATCTGATTACAACAGAATGTTTGATACAGTCACACATAGGCATCTGTACAAAACAGATAATATTATGTGTAAAAGATCTCAGGGAATTATAAATCAGCAAGAGCTAAGTCAAAAATAGAATGTCCTTGTGCAACAACCTTTTCTTTTGTGATATTGTGGTAATGTAGACTTCAAAGATTATTAATCCTTACATGATTACATTAATCATTGCCATTTACTTAAACTAAGTCTGAACACAGTAATAAGCCCACAACTCACATCATATGTACAGTACTCTCTAGACTTGACAATGTTGGTTAATCATGCTATGGTATATCAGTTCCTCATGTTGATTCCGGGGTCCTCAACTGAGAGGTAAGAATTGGCCCAATGCCAGTACTCCCCACTCACTCCCCATGCATGTTGTAAGAGGCGAATAAGGATTGAGTGTGAGCTTCTTCTCCCATCGGTATGCTGTCTTTCGTCCTTTCAGAGGGGGGGGGTGTTAAGGAGGGAGGGAGGCATATACCTGGTGGCCATCCCCATTTATGTGCATTGCTTGACTTTAAAATACTATCGGGGTCACTTGCTATTGAGGACTAAAGGGCGTTAGAAAATTCTGGGTGGTCTTTGCACTTCATGTTTTGGGGCTGGATGAATGACCATCATACTAATACTAATTAGGTGTTTTGTTTTGGGGAGATGTTTTTTTTTATTATTTTGTAAATCATCTCTCCATTTAGTTACCTTTATTAGTATTATATACATGTATTTGTTACTCTTTTATTGAAGTGCTTCTTTTCTTCTACTTCTGTTTTTTTGTTGTTTTTTTCCACTAGCCTATCATTATCATCTTCATTGGTTCTGAGATGATCTTAGTAGTTGATAAAGCCCTTCCTAAACTTCAAATAGCTAACTATTTTCCTCCTTGGCAACCTTTCCCTCTTCTAAAACCTATTTCTTATATTTCCCACAAGAGCCTTGATGAAACATCTGAGTATAGTACATTTATACACTTCTAAATCCCAAGTTACATTAGGCTTGAAAGTGAAAAGATAAATTGAAGAAAAGCACGCTTTGTGTCAGAAAAGAAGTATGGTGTATATGTTATAATTATCTCTTTGGTGTTTTTCCCCAAGGGGAAATTTTTCTCTCAAGTTGATTCCAAGGAAAGTCTAGATTATCCTAGGCTTTGGTCACAGATGGGCAATAGAGGTAAATTTTGAGATATTAATTGAGTACCTGGCTGTTCATTAAACTTTACATTATTACTTTGTCGTTATCCAAAAATTTGATTTCTGCACCCAGAGGCTATAAGTCATGTCCCATTGATAGTTGTCACATTATGGTGGGTCCACACCTGAACATTGTTCAACGAATACGCCAAACATTGTTTGGCGAATGTGACGAACGAATGTTCGCCACTCCGTCCACATCTGAACATTGTGTGTTCGTTAGTGTTTGTTTCTGTTCGCCGAACATGTGTTCTCTGTGTGCCACTGCATGCTAGTCAGTACTTGTATAAACATGCTCCTCTGGAGCCTTTTTCATTTTTGGTTCGTTAAAGAAAAAGAAAAAATGCCGAAAAATTTGGATTCGACAACTGTTTTCTAACTGCCAAAGTTCTGCAATATTAAGTGCAATGGATCATGCACATTTACAAAATATTACCAGAATGTATTCTGAGGATTTTGAAAAGCTAATAAATATTGTTGATCCCAGAATTCAGAAATAAGACACACAATATCGAAAAGCCATATGTTAAAGATCGTTTAGCTGTAATTCTGCAATTTTTGGCCTCTGGAGACTCCTTTACCAGTCTGCAGTTTCTATTTAAATATCCAAGCAGTGTATAAGTCTGATAGTGAAAGAATGCTTGGCATTGATAGATGAACTAAAGGATTGCATAAATGTAAGACATATTAACTTTATGATATACTAAGATAAATTGTTTTATAAAGTAATTCACAACTCGCACTACTAACAAAACAGGAAAATATTAAATGATTTTTATTTTCATATTGCATAAGTTTTATTCATTGATATTAAAATTTTAAAAATAGTGAAATAAGATTATCAAAATAAAAGAACAGGTACCGCAAAAAGAAAAGAACACCACCCCACCCTCTCCAAAAAGAAAAAGGAAAAAGAACATCCAACAGCCCTTAAAATAACGATCTACGCTTCGTTCTTTTTTTATTTATTGTAATAAGATACATGCCTTGGATTCCATACTAGCTCTTGTTTTTCATACTCATCAATGAATTAATGTGCTTTTTTTTATCATATTCTGAAGGACCAAAGGAAAAAAAAAATGAGTTCTTGCGTGAAAGTTATGCATAATACATGTTTGAAAATGAAACATCTCCTGTAACTGTTAGATTCAGAGTTGATGATTATTCAGGCTCTTTTCTTTTTTTTTTTGACCACTGATATGGTGCAAGAAAAAAGGAAATCACTAGCAGATGGTTACATTTAGATATATTATTACAAATTACAATCACAATTCCTATCTGTCAAAGTATGATAAGTCTTAATATTCTTTATTTCATTTTTTAATTTATTCATTTTGTCTAATTTAGTCCATAACTTTTTGTCAATGAAATCATGACATGATTCTCCACTTCTATTTCTATAGACCACATTGGCATTCAAGTCTGTTCGCTACTTAAATTTTGTACATCATTAGTTTTAATTCAGATGAGATTTACAAATTATAGTTGGGAAAGGTTAAAGATGAACAACAGGAAAAAAGAAATTAATATTAAGTAAAAAATAATTAATGTAATATGTAATATAACATCTAAAAAAAAAATTTTTTTTTTAAACTCGACTGCCAAGTAAAAGGTAAGTCCTATCGGAGAAATAGAAAGACTACATTACATTTGAGTGGCATCGTGGTCTACTAGTGATAGACATTTGGGCTGGTGATCGAGAGGTCCTAGGTTCGAATCCCAATTTGGCGCGATGTTGAGTTCTTGGGAAAGACTCTTTACAAGCAGGCATTTCCTCACCGTACCCAGGTGTAAAATGGGTACCTGGCTATAGGTAGAGGAAGATCTTGTCAGTATGCTAGAGT